>JADHKO010000006.1:176498-326212 GCA_019925425.1 Ophiostoma pallidulum | reverse complement strand
CGCCCGCCCCCCCCCCCCCCCCCCCCCCCCCCCCTCCCCCGCGCCCCCACAGACGACAGCCAATTCAAAAAAAAAAAAAACAATTTTGATTTTCTGCATAGAGAGAGGCTATATTTACGGTTGGATCGACCAAACTTAGTCACGTTTTGGGAGGGGGGGGGGGGGGGGTGGGCTACTTCCTCTGGAAGTGGTGGAAGGAGCAAACGTGCCGTGCCGCAGAAGGCGCAACTGTGGCGAACAACAACACGCGTCGATCTGACGGCCGAGTGATTCAGGGCATTACACATGGACAGGAATTTTTTTTCAGCGGCCAGTGGGTAGTATCCACGAAGTACACCCTGAAAGAGGAGAAGTATAAAACAAGAGAACAGGAGTAAACACGAGGCTGTGCAATTGCTTCGTTTGCGCCTGTTCTTGCAGCAATTGCCTAAAAAGGAAGGCGGCAATGGGCAGCATTAGAAATATTGTCGGCAGTTGCGACGGATGGCCTGCCAGGGGCTCCTGCTGTCTACGGCAGCTGCAGCAACAATAGATGTTGGGACATTCAGCCATTGCTCGACCGTACAGTTGCGGCTGCGACAAGGCTGTGGACAGACAAGGCTGAGTCGATACCGACGCTATCGGCTCGCCTGTTGGCGCTTATTATCGAGAGTTTTTGTAAGCAAGACCGCCATAGGCATGACTGATGTTTCTCTTTGTTTTCTATATTTTCTTTCCTGTTTCCTGGCTTTTCTTGTTTTATCTTATTTTTTCTTAGATTTGTCTTATTTGTTTTAACTTTCCGACCCCCTTTTCTACTCTTATTTTCTCACATTTCTGTGGAGAACACACTGTATACACTCATCATTTGGAGTCACCTGGCTGGGCGTAGTCATACACAGGGCTCGAGCCCTATTTTAATGAGTCACAAAAGGGCGCCGTCGGAAAGTTTTGGTGAAGGGGATGCCCACTTCCCTTTCCCTCTGTCGACTTGTAAATGGTTATACGAGACTGGTGCGGTCTTTCAGGGACAGCTGGGAGAAGAAGGACAACCGGAAAAGAGCCAAAGGGTGTCCGGGTTATTCGGCGAGAGTGTTGAGGCCAGGACGAACATCCAAAGCCCCCTTGGGGGGTGACCAGAAGCTGGTGTGTACTCCCCTTTCCCAGAGTATTAGAGACATACTTCGTTACGAAGTCGATTAAGTAAAATCCTTATCTCGACGAGACAACGAGGTATATATATGAGTGGACCTGAGTTCATTGAACATAGAAGCTATGGAAAGGAGCTAAAAGAGAGTCGAGGTGTAAAAGAAAGACGAAAAAAAAATGGCGAGAAAAACAAGAACAACAAGAACAGCAAGAACAGCAGGAACCACAAGTGAAACAAGAGAAGCAAGAGAAACAAAAGAAACAAGAGAAACAAGAGAAACAAAAGTATAGCTCCAAGCCTGTCGGCGACCCTTCATCAGTGGTCCTCTATTCGTTTCTGGCTTCAAACCCTCCCCAAACCTCCGCATTCCGACACTCTCAGTTCATCCCGTGGCTGTTAATGTGCCGGCCCTGGTCAAAGTACCGCTTGTGCTCATCCGAGTCCATGCAGTACACCGACTTTGCCTTGAAGTCAAAGCCGTAGGGCGCCAAGGTCGGCAGAAGCTTACCGAGGAACAGCTTCTGGCCTTCACAGTGCCGCTTTGAGTACAGCACGCAGAACGAGCCCGCATTGCGGATGAGGGCAGAGCGGCCGAAGCCGAGGCCGCCTCGAGCGAGGCCTTCGATATTTTCTGGAACGAGGTCGTTAGTGTGCGTGAAAGAGGAAGATGAAAAAAGAAAGCAAGGGTGCCGACGGATGGGGGGAGGGGGGGGGGGGGGTTGGGGATAGGAGGGTCGAAGAAACTTACCGCACCGGCCGAGCACCTGGCCGAAAACGCCCTTGAAACCCGTAAAGCCTTCATCCGACCAAAGCTCAACAGCGCCGTTGCGCAGCTTGGGCGCCTTGACGCGCTTGATCTCGTTGCCGTCGGCATCGTGCGTAGGCTCCTGGTAGCGGTGGGCGTCCTGCACGCGCGGCAGGTACTGTCCGGCCTTGGTGGACTTGCCGGCGGTGGTGGCAGTGGCAGTGGCGGTGGCGCACTTGCACGTGGACGTAGACGTGGCCGTGGCCGTGGATGTGGACGTGGCCGTGGACGTGCATGAGGACGTCGACTCGGCCAGAAGCTCATCTTGGTCGAAGAACTGGGCCTCTGCGTCATCGCCGTCACTGTCGCCATTCTTCACCTCCATGTTGTCGTCGTCACTGTCCTTGGTGCCGTCGCCATTGTCCTCATCGTCGATGCTGTTGCCCTCGTTATCTTCCAGCGTCTCGATCGTAGACATAAGCGACGGGTAGCCGTCAAGGCTGGTCAGGTCAATATCTTGGATGGCCTCCTCCATCTCACGCTTTTTCAGCTGCTGGCTGAGCCGCGCGCGCTCGGCGGCGGCATCAACGACCTGGGTGGCCAGCGAAGCAAACAGCTCATCATGGCCGTGGCGGTGCCCCTGGGACTCTAGCATGCTCTTGAAGGTACGGGACGCCTCAAAGACGCGCCGCAGCTCGTTGGAAATGTCGTTGTGGCCGCGGCCTAGCAGTGGCCCTAGCGACAGGATGGTGGAGCTGCCATCAGGCAGATAGAAGAGGACGGTGTCGTCGTCGTCTTCAGCCTGCTGGGGGATGCTGATCGGCTCAGCGACAGATGTGCTGGTGATCGTTGCAGTAGCGGCGGTGGCCGGTATCGAATACACTGGCGTGGGCTGGGTCACCACCGGTCTCCCCGCGGTCGTCACCGTGGCAGTGTTTGTGTAGGCCGAGAACACCGTAATGTTGACGGACGGCGAAGCGGAGGCATACATCGTATAGATTGAGAGTGAAGAGGCGACGTGAAGAAGAAAGAATAAGGGAACGAGAGAGAGTTTCTCTGTCTTGGAAGCGGTTGTGAAGGAGAGTGTGGGTTGAGGAAGATGGGAGAGGGAGGAGGGAAGGTGGCCAGAGACACGATGTACTCGGGAAAGGTGGTTATATACGTTATTGAATAAGCCCCTTTGTGTTTCTGTTTTTTGCTTTTTGTGGGCTGCCTCGCTTTACCTCTGTGAGAAAACTCTGCTTTGCATTTTCCGTCCACGCCGAGGCCGTGAGTAGGACCAACCTGTTGGGGAGCCGATCCTGGTGATTTGGTCACAGGGGCCAGGCTATAGAAGCGGAACTTTATACTGAGAAGCATGGAGGCGGGAGACGATGCTAAGATATGTGTAGTCATCATCGTATAGTCATCGCCGGAGATCACAACCGTTGGCAATCCATCGTGCCGCACCTATCAACATTGTCCTGATACAGAATGAGGGCTGTGGGAGACGACCAACAGCAACACAGTGAGACCAGGGCAGCAGGAATTGTCGACTAGGTACCAAGGAAAACAGGTGCGGATGCGTGAGGAAGCTGTCTTGTTGTGTTCGGTTCGGAAAACCTAGACAAATATAAAAGACAACAGGCGAGAGCACAACAAGGGACCTTATGTCAAAAAAAGCCGATGAACGGCAGAGGCCAGCCAACCACGGTTCTGTCAAGTTGGTTTACTGTTCTATATTTACGGCTTGAATCCGTGATTTGTGGTGTTATAAACCAGAAGTCTAAGAGTCTCCTTTTTCCCACCCCAAATAATAACTACACTGGAGGGATAAGACAACCTCCACATTCTCGATGCCCAGCTCACCGAAACCCCAAAGCTCCAGAGACTACGTGCAGCATTAGTAGGACACATTGGTCATACGGGCGATCATGAAGATCATATATCTTCGGGCATACACGACGACTACGAAGAATCAAAGACTACACCCCCCCAGAACTTTAATTCAGCAACAAAAGATCCTCAAGCACTTGTATCAGCCGCAACCATCCTTGACCCGCCCCCTTGGCTATGTGACCTCATTATGACTCCCTTCCTTACACATCACAACTATCCTCTTTGTGTCTCTCGCCTCGATTTCCGCCGATCATCGTCGTCGGATACGGATGGGCGACCTGGCCGGCGTCGCCTTGCCCTTTCGCACAATAAGCCATATTAGGGCTTTGTTTTGGTAGTTAGAAGCGCCTCTTGTCTTCCTCTTCCTCTTCCCTTGGAGCTTCATGATTTTTTCCCCTTCCAGTTGTATATCTCGTTTGTGCGTGCTGCTTACTCTCGCCATGATTCTGCAAGGCTGACCCCCCATCGGGCATAATTTAAGAGGTAGAGGACACACACTTTTCATCTTTCCTACCATCCTTTCCTTCTCGCAGCACTTTTTTTTTTCTCCTTCCCTATTTCTTCCCTTCTCCCCTTCTTCCTACCCACAAACCCCTGCCTCCTCTTAACACCTTCACTCTCTTTCTCTATTCCTTTGCCAGACCCCTTTCTCGTCTCGGCTGCTCAAAGACAACAAGAATTGCCCAAAACCACACTGCCCAAGATGAGATACTCTTTCGTCTACCAGGTTGTCGCCGGCATTGCCTGCCTCGTCTCAACAACCAGCGCTGAGCCCCGCCACCACAGAAACCACGGTGGCAACAAGGCCATCGGTCAGTCTTCCGGCGGCAGCAACGTCAACGCTGCCGCCAACAGCCATGGCCAGCGCCCGGGTGACCCCACCTACAAGGACACGCGGTACGAGCTGCGTCTCTTCTCGGAGCCCGGCTTCCGCGGCGAGGTGGCTCGCGTCAACGCCGACAAGTGCGTGCCGCTTGCCGACAACCAGCTGTTGGCCAGCTCTATTAAGCTCGTCGGCAACAACTGCTGCTACTTCTTCCCCACTGATGACTGCCGCTACCTCAGCGGCGGCCAGCGCGTCGTCGGCAACGTGCGCGACACGCGCGCCTGGGGATTCCCGCGCGGCGCCGCCGCCGTGAAGTGCCTGTCCACGGATGCGTGCGCCGTGCTGCAGCACGACATCTGCGACCTCGACCCGGGCTGTGTCGCACGCGCGGCGCTCAGCCCCGGCGGCAGCAACGGGCAGGGCAAGTGCCCGTTTGAGCCGACCTGCGATGCCTACGCACGCACCCAGGCGACCGACTGGCTCGACGTGCGCAGTATCGGCACCACCAGCTTCCGCGGGATGCTGTCAGCACCTATGGTCCCATCGGAAGGCTTGGAGCTGGTCGGCAAAGGCGACGACGACGAGGATGGAGTGATTGAGGAGGAGAAGGATGGCGGCGAGGAGGACAACAATGAGAACGGCGAGAACGACAACGACAACGACGCTGAAGTCTCGGTCTACGACATCGAGGACGTTTACGAGGTCCCTGGTGTCACCGAGACAATTCCTCTTGCCGGCGCAGCTCCCACGCCCGTCCGTCCAGCAGCTCCAAAAGGATCCCTCGGCCCCGTCGGCGGCCCCGTCCTGGAGCGCTACCGCATTGACTCCAACGGGCATGCCGTGGACAACCGAAAGCCGTACAAGGCGCCGGCGGACTACCTGGCGCCGCGGCCGACGAAGACTGCGGGCATCGGCGGGCCAAATGGGTACGAGCACGCCAACGAGGTCGATGGACACGGCCGGCCGATTGTGAACCACCGGCCAGCAATTCCCAATGCGCGGCACCGGCGCAAGAACCGCAAGGCGATGCGCAAGTGGCGCAAGCAGCAGGCCAAGGCGGCGGACGAGCGCGAGAAGGCAGAGCGCAAGAAGTACCTGGACGCCAAGGCGCAGAAGGAGTGGGCACGCGCCCACCCGGATGAGGTCGAGGCGTAAATGTGCAGCAGGTGGCTGCGAAGGGAGACGAGGGGTCGGGGCATGAGGCTGTATTCGCGACGACGTGTTTATTTCCTGCCCGTTTGTTTCCAGTGCGGAGTTTTAGTTCTGTCCGGTTTTTTTTTTCTTTGCAGGTTTTCTGTTGGTTTTTTGCTTTCTTGTTTGCACTTCCTTTCCTGTCGTTTGATCTGGTTCTAGGAGCAGTCGTTTGTTTTGTCGTCGAAAGGATGACGACAGACTCTCCTCCGGAAAGGCACACTCCTTTGATATCCTGTTTGACTGTTTCATATTTGCAACAGCAAATTCTCCAAGTACGAAGAAAAGACTTGATCAAAACAACAGTAGCGCCTCACCCAATATTGACCTCTTGTGGCTCCCTGACCTGTTCAGATCATTACGCCCTTTCGGCCCCTACCCTCTTTCTCTCCGTCTCTGTTAAGCTCCTGCTCCCATATCTCGCCTAATAGTGTCCCACGTCCTCTGAAAATGTTGACGCCTCCACCCAGAAGAGAGGCTGTGTCGCGTGCTGCTGTCGGCTGCGCCCGCCGTCCCACCAGCCCTCGAACCGTAGCTCCATCAGCCGGCCAAGGTGCACAGTTCCGCCTCCCGTGTGTAGGTCTTCGACGACTGTGTCGGCCAGGATGCTGTCAATGTAGCTTCCGGCACCGCTAGCGTGCAGGATGTGGGCAATTGCCGCATGGAGGGATAGCAGATTCGACGTGCCGGCGCCAGCCATGGAGCGGGCTGCTGGAAGCCGAGGCAGAGGGGCGAGAGGGCCCTCGACGTCGGCTGCGGCCGCGACCTCGCCCCCGCCTTCGGTAAGGGCGCGGAAGCGAGAGAACGCATCCGCCCACGCACCATCCACCGTCACCGTGTTCACTGCGGCGACCTCTCCAGAAGGATCCTTGTGCTGCAGCCCCTGGAGCAGCCTGAGGGCGGGGGGGTCCAGGAGGGCAAATAGGGAGGCGGCCAGGGCCCCAGATTCGGACTGCCGGGAGACAAAAATATTAGGACATGCGCAGATGGAACGTTTTAGAACGTTTTCCCAGCGGCGCAAAGACGTACCTGGTCGCCGTCCTCATCCACCTGCGTCATAGGCGAGGGAGGGAAGATGTACAGCGTGACCGGTCCGGCATCGTCCCCGTCATGTTGGAGGCCGTCTTCCTCACCGGGCACGGGGGCGTTGCAAAGGGCAATGGCCTTGACTAAAAAGGGGAGTGGGACTCAGTCACAGATCTCTGCGGTTGACACGGTCGTTGGGCGACGGGCACAATGGACTCACGCGGGAGGAAGAGGCGGTCAACTAGGTGGTCGGCGAACGAGTCTACTGCGGCGGACAATGCAGAATTCGTCGGGGTTGGCCCTGATGCTAATGTCGATTCTGATGCCGACGTCCGCGCTGCTCCTGTCTCGCGGCCGTAGTGGTCGGCAAACGCGGCGGCAAACTGCTGCCGTGCGCCTGTCGATGCTGCATTCTCGTAGCAGAGCTGCACCAGACGACGGCGGTCATAAGGCAGCCCGGGTTCGGAATCTGAGGCAGTCGCTTCGAGGGCGTCGTCCAGCAGCATCCTCTGCAGCCGTGCGGTCCACTCGTCGTCCCCTCGTCGTCGTCGTCACCTTTGCCGTCCACTGCTGGGGCCGGTTCGGTCGTTGACGGAATGAAAGGCAAGATGGCCCCCTGAATCAGTCAGCGCCGTTCGTATCAGGCTAGAAAGAGGGCCCCTGGGGAACCATCGCGACACGAGCCACAGGCGACAGGGTGGGTGTCTGCCGCAGACAGGCTCGGCGATGTCGAGTGCAAGGCATCGTCTGCAGCGACTGCTAAAATGGGGAAATAGCGCACCCCCGATACAACGGCTTAGAACGTACTAGCAATGAAGCATGTCATCTGCTCTTTCCGATTTCCTTTTTCCTCTGTTATTGCCTTGCTCCTTCTGCATTCGCCTGCCGCCCTTCCTCTTTCCTCTTTCCTCATCTTTGGAGATACGACTCCGCGAAACACGTGACACAGACGACCGGGGCTACATTGGGCCGCTGGCCAATCAGCAGCCGCAGCAAACCAACGAGAGGGGCCTGGAGCTGGCGGCCCGGATTGCCGCCACGCCAGGGGAGTTTATCCGACGTTCTGCCGGCCGTTGCGGTATTGCACTGCGGTAGCGCTATAACCCGTATTGCATCGGCGAGAACACCACGCTGCGCACACCGACGGGACTTTTGGGCGGCGGTTGACTGGCGTTGTTTTTGTGTCTTTTGTCAATGCTGCTCATGTATTTTGGTCTTTTATCAGCCATGTGCCTCCCTACCAGGCACTGCGAATGGCTTCTCGGCTTGCTGGCGTATGAGCAGCCCAGGCTTCCCCGGCGCTCACATCTACCAGACTTGCCTCCTCACCCCTCTTAGTACGCCCTGATACTGGCCTGGCCACGGCCATTGCGGCTGCTGAAGGATATTGGTCCCCGGCTGCGGAACCTGCTTCATAGGTGCCGGGCTATCCGCCGCCAGACCAGATGCTCAGCCGTGGCGGAGAGGCTCGACCAGAAGCAGCGCTAGCAAGGCGCAGCGCTAGGCGTGGCACCCGTGTCTCTGCTAGGGAGCCGTCTGGGGGCCCGTCTGGTCAGCCGTCTGTGGAGCTGTCACTGCTTGCAGCGTCTCTGCCGGATGCAGCGCCGACGAGCCGCATCGACCCACGGCCAAGGGGGGAGCGGCCAAGTCAAGGCCCAAACACATACGAGACGGAGCATGCAGGACGAAGAGAAGATGTACCGTCGCGGTCGTCGTCGCCTTCCGCTTCCTTGCCTTCGTCATCCATTTCACCTACACCCCTCCAGCTGCAGACACGTAAACGAAAGGCCACGTCGTCCCCGTCGCCCACCTCCTCAGCCGCCCCCCTCGGGACGACGACGACGATGAGCTCTCCGCAGCAGCGCCCCGGCGGCAAGCTGACGCGTATACGCAAGGCGTGCGACATCTGTCGGCTGCGGAAGGTCAAGGTATTGGCCACCCCTCGTCCCGCATGACTGCCGCCAAACCGCTGACCTTATGCCACTAGTGCGACGGCGTCTCGCCCTGCAAGCCATGCCAGAGCCTCGGTGCCGAGTGCACGTTCCAGTACCTGTCGCGGCACCGGGGCCCGACCAGTCGATTCGCGGCCACGAGCGTGTGGGCCGTGGACAGTTCGCGTAATGCGGGTAGTACGGGTACCGCAGAGGTCAACGGTCACGGCAGCAGTTTTGACAGCGAGGACAGACGCGAGGAGAGACGCGAAGAGAGGCACGGCGATGGATACCTGGACGGCAGCAACGCCGACTATACGTCGGCCGCGACGTTCGGCAGAAGTGGCGGGCCCTACGGTGACGACGGAGACAGTAACCTCTTTACGGCGCTGTTTATGCCGCAGCCCATGGTTCTGCCGGGGTCGCCGCCGCCGCCAGAGTCTCTGTCGCCAGCACACCAGCATAGCCACCATGACCACCACCGCCAAGGCAGTTACTCGTCCACACCGGTCTACCACCTGACCGAATCCATGGTGGCACCGCTACCGCCGCCGTCGCCGTCGTCCTCCTCGCTGTCGTCCGGCACGCTCTACTCGGGCGGCTTTTTTGATACGCTGGCGACGAACGGTGCGCGCGGCGGTCCGGCGGGCGGCCAGCACTATGCCAGCAGCACACCCCATGTGAACATCTACCCTCGCATGCCACGGCCTCGGTTTCTCCAAGGAACGCAACTTCCTCCACCGCTACAGCCGCCGCCGCCGCCTCCCGTCTTGGCTCAGGAGCAGCAGAAGCCTCCTCACGGTTCGCACATCGCATTGGACCTCCACGCGCCCCCCAGCCTCACCTCTGATGCCATTGCGCCGCTGCCCATCCTCGGCCTGCTCGTTGATGACTTTTTCACATACATCCACCCGCTGATCCCGTTCCCGCACGAGCCGACGTTCCGCCGCCGCTTCGCGCGCGCCGCGACGCGCCAGGCGCCGGGCTTCCTCCCGCTGCTGGCCAGCATGATCGGCTGCCTGGCGGCCTCGTTTCCACGCACCGTGCGGGCAAAGCTTAGGGCACAAGCGCACCACTCTCCAGCACATCCTCCCTTCAGCCGGGCCATCTGCATGGTCGAGCGGTGCCGCGACGTGGCGCTTGCCGCACGTGGTGCCGCATTCTATGCAACGCCGGCCCTCAACGTCGACGACGCCGCCACGAGCTACTTCCTCGGGCTTGCTGCTGGCTACACGTTCAACTGGCCGCTGTGTCGGCGCTTCATGGCTGAGGCCATGTCGTTTGTGCAGGAGTTGGGACTGCACAAACGAGGGGGAGGGGGAGGCGGGATGCAGCAGCAGCCGCAGCCAGGTCCGAGTCCAGGCGCATCTGCGTCTGTGTCTGCTGTTGTGAACCACGTCGACGACCAGATCGGCAAGCGCATCTTTTGGATCTTGTACTTGGCGATGCGCTCGCTGCTCCAGCTGGGCGCGTCACCGAGCGAGACGCCGGGGCTCATGCCATTTATTGGCCTGGGTGGCGGCAGCAGTAGCACCCCACAGCACCCAGATCTGCCGGCCGAGGTCGACGACGCGTACATTGAGGCGCACACGGTCCATGCGCAGCCCGCGGGCACGGTGTCGCTGCTCACGGGATTCAACAAGGTGATTCAGATCTACGCGACCATGGATTCAATTGCGGCCGTGCAGCACCACAGTGCATGCGGCAGTGGTGGAAGTGGCGGCCTGGCTTGCTTACAGCCGGTGCCCGCGGCAGCACAACGTGCCCTGTTTGTGGAAGCACTGCAGGCGGTCAAGGCTGTCACCGACACGTTGCCTGACGAGCTGCGCCTGCCGCTGCCGGAGACGACGAGAGGTGATAGTGGACGTGGTGGCGACGGTGAGCACACTAAGGCGAGGCGCTGCAGCAACAGCTCGTACACGACAAACGAGCTGTACGAGGGCCTCTCAGACTACCGGCACTATGCTGCATCGACAGTAGCAGAGGCTGGTGACGGTGGACCTGACGGCGCCGTCCATGTGCCAGCCAGAGCACAGAAGATCGGCAACAGAAACAGTGCTGACTCCTCTGCCGCCGCCGTCGTCGACCGCGCCGACGACCTCCAGCTGCTGCTGGGCACGCACCCGGCGCGACGCCGACACGTGCAGTACGACATCCAGAAGGCAAACATCTACACGTCGCAGCTGGCGACGCGCTCGTACTACGTGGAAATGCATCTGCACCTCGGCGACGGCGGCAGCAGCGACGGTATCGGCAGCACGGACAACACGAGTTGCCCCATGGCCGGCGAGCGCGAGCGCATCGTGCAGTCGCTGCTGTTTGTGCTGGCAGCGATCCCGCAATGCAACATGGAGCCGAATGGCAGCGCGCTGATCAATAAGATCCGGCAGGTGGCGTCGACGCTGCTGGGAGCGCCGACTTCGTTGTCCTCGTCGTTGTCCCCGCCATCTCCCTCCTGTCCCCCCTCGCCCACCGCCATGGAGGCCCAACTGATGCGCTTTGTGGAGATTCTTATGAGGCTCGAGAAGACGGGCGGGGCAGCCGCTGGTGCCGGCGCTAGTACAGACGGTGTAGATGAGGATGAAGAGGAGGAGCTGCAGAATTGGGCGAGCCTCCGCGAGGAGCAGATGCGGTTTGCTGCGAGCGGCGGGTTCCTAGGACAGCACAGCGGCATGGGAAATGGGTCAGGCGACGGGCCATGGTCGTAGGCCGGGGATGGGAGGGGGAAGGGTCCCTTGGCCTTCCGTGAGACGAAACTATAACAAAGACGCGATGCGAATGTGATAGACGTGTAGAAAATGGAACGACGAACCTAAAAAACAGAGATGAATCTTGCATATTGTGGTCGCAACCTAAGCCCAGTGGAACGCAAGAGGCTCAGATACGTGCGCGAAACGCTAGAGGATGTTCCGCATCGCATCGGATATCGGCCGAAACGCTGAGAGGTAGAGTGCTGCGTACCTGCTGATCGTGGCCTGGCAGGGTTCCTTGGGACATGCAGGCCGCACCAAGACGGCTTGGGGTCAACCGTGGCTGTTCCCGATAGCTAGGTGCTGCTGGCCTCTGTTCCTTCTGTTTCACCGCCGTCTTCAGTCACTCGTTTTCCTCCCTAACTAGCCGTCTTCCCTATCCGAGAGGTATTTTTTGTCTTCCCGGTCACCCCGGAGGAGATTTGCGACCTCTATCCTATAAGGATGTCCACCTTTTGGTGTCGATGCAAACCATGTCGTCGAGACCATTGTGTCCTGTCCCCATGTTCCGGTGCCCTTGCGAAGCATTTCACCTGGAAGCTGCACTTCGCTTGTCTTCTTCGGCTTTGGCTGCGTCTGTACTGCTTAATCACGATGCTTGCGGCTCCTATTCTGGTATGAGAGACATCTGCCCTTCAAACTGAGTACTGTCCACTCACCGGCGCATTGCCATCAATCACATCGGCACAATTGTCGAGGGCGATCCTAAGCTCTTTCAACAAACAGCCGGCAGGAAGCTTAGCGACAGCGAGTCGTCCATTTTTTCTGCTCGCCACACTGCTCGGAAGCAATTGCAGCCGAGGAGGTGGGACGTAGTTTGGCAGTCTTCCAGTGAGACAGGCAGAGAGAGGTTGGACGAGGTTCGAAACGAGAGGATATGAGAAGGGGGAGAAGCACCCAAAGAGTAGATGGAAACCGCCGAGTCTGAATCGAGACAGTGGAAGTACGCGGCCATCAGGTGAAGGAGTTCGTTAAAAATGTCGGCAGCTGCTGCGGCGTCGGACGGGAATGGAAGAAAACAGAACACAGCCAGCTGTAGCGTCTACTATCTTCCATGCAGCTGTTGTAGAAGAGCGTATGGATATGGCCGTGTTGTCTTGCGCTGTGCAAACAGGTAGCACTCCTTTTCAGACTTTTTTGGCCCTTCTGTCGTCCCGTCCGAGCGCCAATCCGTTTGCTCACAACCCCCATCTTATCCAATATTCCACAATGTCATTGTTTTATTGTCTCATTGTCCTATTCTTTCCGCCTTCATCTCACTTCGGGTTGTGGGAACTTTGATTCTGTCAAAGAAAGTCCATTTTTCAACTATGACACGACTAATACCTGCAGCTATATCTGCTATTCAAGTTCCCAAGTTCCTACCATTGTGAGCCGGGAAACATGGAGTGCCGCCAACCAGCAGACAGCGCCGCATCACCATCCTGCGTCGAAGTGACAAACAAAGCCCATCTCATCTCGCAGTGCGACCACTTCCTGCCGGTGTCCCCGAAGAAAGGGACGTTGGCTAAGGACGACAGAATCAAAAACAAATAAACACAACATACGACCCTAGATGTGGCGATCGATCCTCGACCCCAGACTCCATCTTTATCAGCTTCTTTTGAGCTTTCTCCCCATGCAGGCCCATCTTTCTTTTTTCTCTTGCCGCAGGGTTTTCTTTTCGTCCATCTCTACTCTCCATACACCCTACTCCATGACCTTGTCCTCTTTGTTGGTCTCGGTGGCCTTGGTCTCGGTGGCCGTGGTCTCGGTGGCCGTGGTCTCGGTGGCCTTGGCCTTGGCCGATTTTTCGCCATGCTCCAGGATCTCGCCATCCTCCAAGACCTCCCCCGTGACATGTCCGGGAGCGTGGTGGTGGACGTTACCCAGGTTGTCCTGCAAGGGAGTCATGTTAGCGACAGCACCCTGGCGGTCATGGCTGAGCTGAAAGAGCGTGGCCCGTAGACGTCGGTTTTCGCGGAAGAGGGTAATCTTCTCTCCATCGACGTGGCAGTGGGCGACCGATTCGAAGGACCAGAACGCGTAGTCAAGCACGGAAAGCTGCTGCGGACCCGGACCAGGACCAGGACCGGGACCAGCGGCCGTGGCCACGGCCGCTCCACCAGAAGAATTGATGGTCGTGTTGTTCACGCTCGCCATGACGGGTTTGACAGGCATTACAGGCACGTTCAAGAGTCTGCCGAGGACCTTGTGGGGAGGAGTAACAGGAGCACTGACCTTGTCAGGCACATCGGCCTTGGAAACGCTGTCGGGGGAGGGCTGAGCCTTGGTAGCAGCCGTAGTGTTTTCGGCAGCGTCGGCCTTGGTGTCCTCGGTACTCTTTGTGACCTGAGTGGCCGCCTTCTTTTCCTCGACGCCCTCTTTGTCTTTGCCACTGACCTCCCCAGCGTCCTTCTCATCGGCGCCCTCTTCCTTGCTCTTGTCCCCTTCCTCATCAACCGTGGATTTCTTGGACTTCTTGGCTTGGCTGCCCTCTTCGAGCAGGTCGGAAACACGCTTCTTATTGACAAGGGCAATGCGGGGTGCAAGGGCGAGCCACTCGTCGGCGGAAAAGACCTTGGGGTACAGAAGGAACTCGGCCTCGGTGTTTTCAAGAGCCCTCATCGTCTTGGGCGGATGGCGGTTGAATTCGTCCATGATGCGGATCGCCAGGATGGTCTCGTGCGAGGGCAGGCCAGCGAGACTGGGGGGCGGGGTACCATTGTGGCCAGAGGTGGCGCCCGTCGTGGCCGCCGTCGGCAGATGCTGGACGGCGTCCAGAAGGGCATCGCGGCACTTGCGCCACTCGACAATCTGGCGGGACGCCTCGACGGCCAGCGGGCTCGTGTGAACTGAGGGGTAGCGGAGCGCCTCTGCCGGTCCCTCAAGGGGCAGCGGGCACCGGAGGTACTTGTCATGAGTGTCACTGACAATGCGGCGGATAACACGGACGTGCTCCGTGCGGGGGTGCTCAACGGTGAAAGCGGGAATCGTGGGGTAGAGCGTCTTGATACGGTCCATAAGATCGTCGACGCGGGGCCGGTTGGAGGTGTCGGTGGGGACGGACACCTCGTCGGAGTACGCGGGAACCATAATGTATGGGGTGTGAGGGGGTAGGTCTCGACTGTTTATGAAGGGATACCCGTCTCTGCTTTTGGTTTTCCTTTGTTCTTTTCGGTACGAACACTGACAGTCGCACTTTTTCTGAGTGTTAGTCGACTGTCTGAGACACGTACAATGGAAAGAGAGAAAGGAATAACGTACCAAGTCTTGACGTGATGCGGGATATGGTAGCGGACAGTGTAGAAGAAAGGACAAGGTTGGAAGACAGGACAGAAGGCTGAGAGGAAGAGAGAAAGAAGAAAGAAGAAAAAAAGGAGAGAGGGAGAGGAAGAGGGAAGAGGGAAGAGAGAAGAGAGACAAAGAACCATATATGGACGCCCAAGAGACACAATAATTATGGCTCCTTGGTGGACACAGAACTGAATTTTTGTTTTGTGCGGTGTGCTTGTGCTACCGTCAACACTTGTGTGCGTAAGGGGCTGCATGAAAAAATGTAGATAGAAGCAAGCAAATAGCAAGTCCGAGCAGCGAGGAGTAATTAGGGTTGGATAGGGTTAAGTAGGGTTGAGTTGAGCAGGGTTTGCAAGATCTGCACGGCAGGAGGAGAACACGGAAGGAGCATTCGGCCAGACAGGAGCATATGCAAGGAAGGAGCAGGAGGGAGTGGACCGGAACAGTAAGACAGACAAGGCCGTTGCGGCCAGCTGGCGCCTGCTGGCGAGGAGGCTGCTCTGTCGAGGGTGGCGGAGGGTGGCAGGGTAGACGTCGACCTGGTGAGATGTCTTCACGATGGTGTTTTGTAGCTGGAAGATGCATTCGACAGTCTCCATGTCGTCCTATGGATGTGGAAGAAGCACACAAGCCCTCGTTTTCCCATCGATATGCTCACTTGTGAACTATGGTTGCTATCTCCTCAGAGCGGTCTGCAAAGAGCCATTCCCTTCGTCTCCCTTCCGGCAACTCTTTGTTGTCACAGACCTTCGCATTTTGCTTTCCCGGACGTCTTGTCTCTGTCTCTGGCCTCGTATCTGAAACTATCACTATCCCAGTCGTTGACATCCCTCACGCATGTCAGCTCGTTCTCTTCTCCGAGTAGTCTGTAGATGCTGCTATGAAGTACCTGCTGCGGGGATGATTTAAGACACAGAAGCTTCCAGCTTTCCGTCCTGGCAGTCCCTGCTGTCTATCAGGCTCGCTGTATATGCCTTCCACTTGTCACCCTTTTAAACGGCTATACTCCTCTATAGTCTGTCGTTGGCATCGGCTCGTCGATGTCGACAGTGGCGTGCACCGGAAAACGTCAGAGAGTTTCTAGTTGTTTGTTTTCTTCCCTTCTATTCGGTACGGCAACGGGATGCAACATAGTGGTGTTGGTGGGATGGCATTCGCGGCCAGAACCGCTGTCCGTTGCTCGTTATCCGATGTCTGCTTTCGTCGTGTTGTGAACTGATTTACCACAACGAGGGAGGGCGATGCAGCAGAAGGGAACAGTAGAGAGAGAGGTCGGGAACTGGTGTGGTTAACAAACCAAGTCAGCTTCGAGCCGTTTGATCAAAGGCAATCAAACACACACACGCATGTGTGAAGCAAAGAAACGCGTGCAAACAGAGTCTTCTCGTTGTTCTCACTTTGGTGTCATTGTGCTCTCCTTATGGTCTTTGTTGGCTTTCCCATTTTTTTCAGGCGCTGTGTAATAAGCTGTGGCGGATTGTCCCCGATTGGTAGTGGTTTCACACCCTGAGTTTGCTGATCGTCCTCTTCACATTACTCTTTCGTCTGTCCCTGTCTCTCCTTCTCTTTGCGCCTGCACACTATTGTCGTTTTTAAGAACTTCTCCAATCCGTGTCTCTACTTTGGTAACGTACAAATTTCCAATGTCACACTTTTTACGCCGCCGCAGCATCCCTCGTCTTGTTTCTCGTCTTGTCCTTATCCCGGCCTCGTCCTAGCCATCCCTCCACTGCCCATGCCCGACCCCCGAACGCTATAGCAGCCTCACTTTCTATCTCGTGCCTTCGCAATACACATGAACCGTCTTCATGCTCTTAGATTCCCTATGCTTCTCCTCACTTCTGCTAACATCCATACTCCCTTTTCTATAACAGATTCGATTTCTCTACCCGTTCCCTCTTCGTCTTGTCCCGATTCCCAACCACTCACTCATCGATCGCTACCCACCCCCAGGTAGACCGCCTCCCTGGCGTGACCGTCACAGCAACCCATATTCCTCTACAAGCCCCTCCATTTTCTTCCGACAACCTTTCCTAGTTTCCTCCGCAGATAGCCTATATTTGGTCGCCGTGACATATAGAGCTGTGATGGGTCAGGACGTATCCAACGCCCAAGCACGTGCGGCTGCGACCCTACAAACGCCCTCTGGGTACTGGAAATAGCAAAGAAAAATATGGCTGGCGACTTCGTACCCCCGTTTCGGTAGGGAGATGGCGGCTTTCTCTGGAGACGCTACAGTCACATACCCGAGTGTTGTCGACTATAGAAAGCCTGTATGTCCTCGTTGCAAGGTGCGGACATTTGCAGACGGCATTTGCTATGCAATGCTTAACATTTCAGCTCGTTCATTAATACTGCCTTAGATGGCATATGCACCTGTTATATCCACGACTGGTGTGGCTGTAATATACTCGTTCCACAGCGGGCATTCTTGGCCTTCTATTCGTTGCCTGTTTCGCAGAACAAGGACCGTTTTCCACGCCTCCCAAGATATCTACGGCACTGACTACACTCCACCGCGTCTTGTCTCGCGTTCCTTCTGATCAGAGCTTCAGCTGGGCCTGGACTCTTGAAGAGTCTTGGCGAAAAACACAGTTATAGTAAAGAGAAGAGAACAGACAGAACAAAAGCTACGAAGCATCGATTAACAACCCGGAAAATAACTCTGTGATGACGTTTAGAAAATGGTAGCAGTATGCCAACCTCGACTTGTTGAATTGGTTCTCTTTCCTGCAGTCTTTCCTCCTTTCTTGATCTCCTCTTTCCCCCCCCCGCTGCCCACGGCGTTTCGGCTCTTTTATTCTGTAGGGCAAAAATCGAAAAACAAATCACACAAAAATAACACTAAATTATCTGTAGTATCTGTGTTACACCGTATTTTCTCTCTCCCCTTTACTATCCACCCCCGTTATTACTTTCCCTCCTGGTCATACCACACTTACGCTCACAGTCCTTTCTTACACAAAACGACGCCCACATACTCCTGCACATCTCACAAGGACTATGCCACCAATCGATGGCCACACGGTCAGGGTCAAGGTAGAAGATGAGTGCTACGTGCTCCCCGGCCCCCTGCAGCAGGTCCAACAAGCCAAAGTAGTGCAGACGGTACCCAGTATGAGAGTCAACGAAGAGGCCCCGGGGCACGGGCAGAAGCGCAGGTCCAAAGGACGAGCGAACCACCGCGGTCCCCGTGCTGCTAACGTCAAGAATTCTTCCGAAGTAGGCAGTCATCCAACCGCCCCGTCCACCAATGGCCCTGATGTGGACGGCCTCCTGAATCGCACCTCCAAGCAGCACCGGTCTGGCAGACCGGCCCCTCGAGTTCAACCGGCGGCCCCGCCCACGCTGATAACAAAGGGAACCATGACATGGAATGAGTCCAACGGTGAAGTGGTAATGCCATCCATCCAGGCGTTTCAGCTGCGTCTGAAAACCTTATACCCAACTAGGGGCACATGTGCCAGTGCCCAGAGTACCACCAATGACATCAGGAACAACAGCAACATGAGCAGCGACAGTTACAACAACAAGCGAGAAGCCCATATTCGCGGTATCAATGCCATCGCCTCACGTGTGTATTGGGAACGTCAGAAAAAGGCCATCGATAACCCTGGCTGCGTTACCGGTTCCATCTGCAGCACGGGGCAGTTTGGCGATCGAGTCATAGACCTAGTTCAGCACTGGAAGGCAGCCCGCGATGCCGGGGATCTGGCGGGAGTCCAACCGCCAGCCAATCTACCACCGCTACCGACCCACGAGCAGATCCTGGCCACTATGTTGATGACCTCCAAGGGCTGTCACCCCACCAAGACGGTCGCCGCCCTCCAAGGCACCGAAGCCGAGTACCTGCTGTACCCAATGCCACCGACTTTGATTTCGACGACCACAGCAGATCGGCATCAGCAGCTTCAGCTTCTCTCCCAACCATCGCCTGCAGCCGAAGTCGCAGCCACTCCCGCCCCCGAAGAAATGATAGACGAGGAACTCGATGAGGCAGTCGCAGAGAAGATGACTAGTCTGTCCGAGAACAACACAATCCTCGCTGACAAGGTGGCGTCTCTGAAAAAGGCCGTCAAGAGCATCAGCGCGCTGGTAACGGTGCACGGAAAGGAGTCCAAGGCAGTGGCTTCCGCAATTCACAAGTGGCACCGGCAGCGGAAGCGGCTGCGAAGGGAGCGAAAGCGCAGTATGAAGGCCAAGGGGGCCCACGGGGGCCGAGCTTGCAAGTAAGGCGTGTGGCATGTGGCGCGTATATGCAAAAGGACGAGAGGTATGGGTAGGGAGCACCCGCTGTCATGAACCAGGCACCAGGTTCGGTGACCATTGGTCAGCCCGATGGGATTGAGAGTAGTGCGGGTAGTTGTGGAACAGGGACGTGTTATCTCACGTCTTCCATTTATTTGTACCATCACATATACCAATATACCCCGTTTCCACCCACGGCCCCTTGCCTCGCTAATGTGCTCCGTCTGCCTACACCCCCAACGAGGCGTCTCCACGTGCCTTGGGATCTTCCTTACGAGCTACTGTTTCTCCTACCACAGACTGTAGTTCTAGAACACCATGGTCGCCCTAGTACTCTTCACATCAAAGTAGTCTGCTGGCCCTGCTATGCTACATGTACTTTCCCCCGACCTACCCACGGAAGGTGACTCCGCGCTTACCCTCGGGCGCTAGTGACATCGGCTCGAAGACGGCGCGGCCAGCCTTGCCGGCGGCCGCAGATGCAGAACACGTTTTGGCACAGCCGTCGCAGCTGGAGCCGGCGACCTTGGTTGTGCCGCCAGCCATGACGGCGGGGCCAGGCACGGTGTAGCTGCTGACAGCGGCATGGATGTTGACGAGGATGCCCGGATCGCGCGCGCTGTAGGCGCCCGGGAACCGCACCATTTGCACGTCGGGCAGCGCCGTCGCCTTGCTGCCGGTCAGCGTCAGCTGGTAGCAGCTCATATACAGCTGGGCGCCACCGGACTGGCCCGCCGTGTGCAGTGCAATGGCCTCTGCGCGCAGCAGGTAGTCGCCGTTGGGCAGGCCCGCGGGGAGCTTGACGTCCATGCGGCCGCAGCAGGCGTTGAGGTCCTTGGTGCCCCAGTTGTCATTGTCGCCGGCGCTGCCGCCGCTACCGGGCCCCGAAGAAGCGGACTTGGCCGACCAGCCGTCTTGGAACACCTTGAACCACTGGCCAGAGGCGCCGTCGGCTGTGGCGCTGTCGGACACCTTGGACATGTAGACGAGGATTGGCCCGTAGTGGGCGCCGCCGATAGCCTCGTTCTTGCAACTGCGGTCGCCGGGCTGCTGATGCATCTCGACTGTGACGGTGCTGCCAGCGGTGACGCTGCACTTGCCGGCGACACCTGCACGGCCGCCGACATTGCACACAACATCGGCGCTGCCGACACTGGTCACGGGCGTGTTCGACTTGGGCATGCGGATACAGGAGGAGCTGTGTACAGGGGGAAGGCGCGCAGCGGAAGGGGGACGGGAGGAATGTTAGCCGGGTGCAGTACTGGCAGGGTGCTCTCCCTGTCTGTGCTTCGTCTGCGAGTGCTATCGGGTGAGACTCATCATGTCCTTGCCGTCGACCCACAGCTGCTGGAAGAGCGCGTGACCGGAGACCTTATGTGCGGCGAGAGCCACGGTGGCCAAGATGGCAGACTTCATGGCGACGGTGGTTAGATGGAGGGGGTGTAGGGAGGGCGAGGGACTGAGGAGTCGGGTGTCGAACTAAAGCAGGAGGAAAAAGACAGGAGAGCACAAGACAGAGACAGACGGGGACGTGTCTAGGGTCGACCGCAAACGTGGTACCATTCGAATTTAATGTTATTGTGTTTCTTACGGTTGTTGTCCTTTATTGCTTTCTTCCATGATCCCTCTCCTTCCATCTGCCGATGCACATAACCCCCCACTCCCGTCTCTTCTGAATTTAGCCGGCCGCTCATCTATCATCCATACCCTACTAAGATTGTACTACCTGACTGATTTAATGTGGCTGGTTCAGCACTCCCGTGGCTGGAAACTCTGCTCGTGACGCTGCTCCTCGATCTGCGTTGTGGTCTTCTTGAAGGCTCGACGGAGCTTCTTGCCAAGAGCCATGGAGATAGTACGAATTTTGAACTGCTCTTTGACTGTAGTCGATGTGCTCTCGCCGGTGCCAAGCACGGGAACGTCGACGAGACCCAAGAGCGTTTTTGGTGGTAGTCTGTCAGGTAATATTGGCAGCGCTGGCTGTGCTGGCGGTGCTGGCAATGCTGGTGGTGCCAAATGCTTGCTTTTTTCTAGTTTGCGCTGCGTCTCGCCATGGGATGAGGGACCGGTGCCGGCTTGTTTGTTGGATTTTTGTTCCGATGTTGTAGCAGGCAACTAGCCAGTAGTAACCTTGTCCCACTCGTCGCCCAGCAAGTCCTCGTCCCAAACTGCGTCCTCTTGTCCAGACTCGTCATCGACACGGTCACGAGGGTCGCGCATAAACTCGGGATCGCCAGCTGCTCCTGACATACTAGCCAAACGGATACACGCCCATTGGATGTCCACCATGGCCTTCATCTTAAGGCCGTCCTCCATGCTCGGTAGGAAGATGCGGATAACATGCCCTGTCCTGACCAAGCGGCTGTTGATTGCATTCCCCGCAGCGACGACGCCTTTCCTGCTGCTGCTGCTGGCCACAGACACCGTCGGTGCAGTCTCGCTGCCGTTGCCTCTGCCGTTGTCATTGCTGTCGCCATGGTCGCCGTAAGTTGGACGACGTTCCCATTCGTGCATCCACTCCCGCCGGGACTCGTTGGAGACTTGTTGGATCCACTGGCCCGAAACCTCCCGACCTTTCCGCGGTAGCGGCATCCAGTTGAATTGCAGCTTGACCATGACACGCAGACCTCTGCTGTTGCCACCGCTGTTATTGTCGCCGCTGCTGTTGCCGTCACTGCCGTCAGACACCACCGGGGCGACGCCCAAACACTTGAACGCAAAGTATGCACGCCCCCACCAGTCGTGGAGCTGCCGGTTCAAACACAGCATGTTCCAGGATCTATCGGAGCAGCCTGGTCGGTTGAAAAACGGCAGACTGCTGCCACCCGCGAAACAACTGAGCACGTCTTTGGTGAGGAATAACCGTTGTAGCTTGTCCATGCTGTTGTTCGCTGAGAAAGGCACAATATGGCACACTGCTGGGTTCAGTGTGTCCATAACGACACAGCGCCTGCCGTCTCGCTCCAGACACTGTTTTCGACTCCTTGGTTAGGACATACGCAATTGGGTGTTATATGACAATTTGGTAGGCATTACTTACGGTTTGGGCTTCTATTTTATTCCGACGCACAGCACCGACTGTCTTTGTCGTGGACAGTGAACGTAGGAGAACTGTATAGAAAAGAGGCGTTTCAGTATAGCTACACCAGAAAACTCAATACCCGTGCTACAATTTAGTTTAGTTGGTAGAGGGACTGCACTTACAGATTCGAACGACCTCCTCTGCCACCATCGAGAGATGGAAGATGGTTGCCGCGTCTACTTTTCGAAGCTCGTCGAGGGGCAGCACGAAGATGAAGGCCATAGTAAACTCGCTCATGCGAATGTTGTCGCCATCAATTTCCATCATCCTATTCAGGGCCTCGATGGCACTTTCTGCAAATAAGAGTCTCTCTTCCAGCTCGTCGATGGGGAGTGTCCTGCCTGCCACCACCGTCTCCGGCCTGCCTTGGACGTAACGTAGGAGCTGCGCCAAATCGCTCGCCGTCGTAGTTTCATGGCTGAGGAAGTCTGTAACAGCCGTAATGACGACCTCCTTTGTGACCGAAGCCATGGTCAACGGGGAAGATGGAGAGATGTAGGGCAGCGACGAGGAACTGGAAGGTTGCGGGGAAGAGAGCGAATGAAGGAAGGAAAGAAAAAACGTAACGGGGCTAGGCAGAAGAATTAGAAGAAGAAAAGAAGACGAAGAAGAAGAAGAAGAAAAGAAGAAGAAGAAGAGGAGGAAGAAGGGCGTAAACGACGTGAACGACGTATGAGTAGACGAAGACGACGATTAAGGTTGTTAAGATAGAAAGCGAGTAGTGGGAGCTTTCTGTCTTAGCGAAGTAGAAAAACTCTAATAGGTGGAAGCATGTCGAAGTTATGGTCACGTGATTCACACCCCGCGCTTAAATCGACCCCCATCGGCCTTCGGTTTTTGAAACCCGTTGCGGAAAGCAATTAGTATATTCGTCCAAAGAACACTGACAATGCAGGCCACGGCTGGCGAGAGGGATATCGAATGAACTGAAACAAAACAAAACCGGGCTGCCCAACGCTCTCGTCCTGTTTGGAGTGTCGCCAGGCGGTGACAAACGGAAGCCGAGACACTCTACCTTTGAGACATTAACCCCAAACCAACACTAGAGAGGACCCAGAGAAACCGAAATCAAGAAAAAACGCCACCAGATCCGATCGAGCCGATTCCCGGGACTCTCTCTCTCTCCCCAAAGGAAAGGATGAACGCCGTCAAACGCCATAAGTTGCTGTACCCTCGTATGTTACCGCGTGAAGATGCCCTGCGCGTGCGTTGATGACCCAGAAAAAAAAGAGAAAAAAGGTAAAGAAAAAGAAAAAGAGAGTCAAGGCGAAAATTGAGGCACTGTCGGCAGTGGGCCCGTGTGCGGCAGCAGGCTGACGCCCGCATCGCATTGTATCGCACCGGTGTTATGTTGATGACGCACAGCATCCTGTGCCAGAGATTCCATGTTGACATTGCCAGCACCAGCACCAGCGCCGGCAAGCGCTTGGTCAGCTTCAAAAGATGATGCCGAATTTGTGCAGCTTGTTGCGCATGGTGGCGGAGTAGATCTCGGGGTTTTGGTCGCCGCCGTTTGTCAGGTCGGTGTTTCGGAAGATGAGGAGGAAGACAATGTTAAGCTGCAGACGAGGGCATTGTTAGCATTGGAAGGGGAATGGGAGGGCAGCGGGGGAAACTCACGCATGATGTGACGACGAAAATCTCAAACAGCCGCACCGCTACGTTGCGCAGGTACAACTTGGCAAAGGCGGCAGGCCCGTCGCAGGTAAACTTGCTGCGGCGGCGCATGCGGGTCAGCGAGCGCAGGGTGCTGAGGGGGTCGATGACCAGCGTCTTGAGGAGTAGCATGACGACGAGCACGGTGATGCCGACGTGGAGGATGGGGAAGTAGGGCGGCGGCACGATGCCGAGGGCGTCGGGCAGTCCGAGGCCCTTTTGCGTCCAGAAAATCGTGTCACCGATGTGGCCGAAGAAGCAACCGGGGAGGGAGCCCGAGGTGACGGGGCGATGAAGCTGACAATACATGGTGGGCGGGTGAACCGGAGTGAGCAACACGAGCAAGGACTCAGGGAAAGAAAAGATGAAGAAGAAGGCGTGAACGCGAGAGGCGGCGAGAGGCGGCGACAGGCGGTAAAAGAGGCGGCCAGTGAAGACGGGATTTGGTCGACGATGCCGGCGGAGGCGAGGTGTGAGGCGATGCGCGGAGCGTTGACGAAGAACGACAACGGTATTCGGAGAGGCGTGGCCTTCTGGAGACGACTGTAAGATAATAGAAGGAAAAGGTGAAAAAAAGAAAATAGGACGAAGAACGCTGACACTGCGACGCAAGCTCGGCGACGAAAACGGCGCAAACGGCGCAAACACAGGCCCAACCTGGTGAGAACACGGAAGTGGGCTGCCCAGCACAACCAAGACAAAACAGCAGCAGGGACCACAAAAGCCAGGAAAAAGCGAGGCAAAAAAAAAAGCGAGGAGAGTTGGTGCAGAAGGCGCAAGACAGTCCTGGGGAAGGCGCCCCGGAGAAGAAGTGGAGACGGCGCGATCGGCAGCCAAGAACAAGAATATGTCGTATTTCCTGGCAGGGCTCGTATTCCGAGAAAACTCTACTGTAACGCTCGTGCTTTTTTTGTTATTGTCTGTCCGTCGGCTGGGAACGATGGGAACCAATGCTCTTGTAATAGAAAAGGGGCCGGGTCGACGGTCTCGTAATACGGGAGGCGAGGACAACTGCGCTGCGGACGTTCCAAACAGCGGGAAAAGAGAGGAGAGAAGTGCAGTTACACGTGCACTCTGTGGCGCTCCCTCCTAAAACGACAGGGGATGGACGGAATGGAATGCGGGCAAGAGCGATGGTGCAACGGAGAAGGGGGGAAAGAAGATTAAAAGCATAAAAGGACAAATACTACATACAGAAATACGACATGTGCAAAGGGGACGGCCGCTGCCCCTGAGCTTGTCGCAGCGAAATTGCCCCCGTACTTTGTACAATTGTATTATTCTTGCATTTCGCCGCTCGGAAACACATGTGACAAAGAGGGGACGACGAAAAAGGGAAACAAGGACGGCTTACTCCCGTTCTGCAATCCTGGTATCCTGGTCGAATAAGTGGGTCCACTGCTGGGGGAAAAGTGGGGATTTCGGCGAGTGGTGGGGAGGTAGAGGCGCCTGCTTCTTTGTGCGTCTTCGTTCTTTCCCGACGATGACAGAACGCACGAGACACAGCAGCAAGATGCTCTATTTGACGACTCACCGCCAGCGACGCGCCTTGGGGGGGTGAGTAATCTCTCGCACCGGTGGTTCCCCGAAGCTGCGCAAGCCTTCTTTCCTGTTGCGTCAAAGGCAGGACGCAGGCCAAGCTCGCGCCTTCCCTACAGAGCAGTGCGTTACGTCAGATGCACGAGCAGCGAGAGAGACAGGTTGCGTAAGGAAATGACCTTGGGCTGGGCGTGAAATACAAAATGGAAATGGAAAACGACAACGCGCAGCATCGCAGCAGAGCAGCTGGAAGCGACCGCGCTGCAGACTGTGCACCTCCGCTGCGCTCCTGCC
The DNA here is from genome assembly GCA_019925425.1 of Ophiostoma pallidulum. Taxonomy (NCBI): domain Eukaryota; kingdom Fungi; phylum Ascomycota; class Sordariomycetes; order Ophiostomatales; family Ophiostomataceae; genus Ophiostoma; species Ophiostoma pallidulum. The sequence continues at coordinate 300,641 of JADHKO010000006.1, read as the reverse complement.
GTTTCTGCCTCTGTTTACTACGACGCTCTGAAAGGCGGGGAAGGCGTGCCTGCATTTTAGAATCTCCTTTTTCGATCCATTGCGACGTGCATGAACTGGTGCAAAACTACACTACTTGATTAAAGCTGCGCGCCCCGGCCCAGACAGTGCGACGGCGCCCCCGGCGAACAGCGCGAGTACCTTAGACAGGAGCGTCGCCGTTTCGGTGGTGGCTTTCGCACTGACACGTGATGCTGTTAGTTGCCTGAAAAAGGCCCGCCTAAAAAAGAGGCAGGATACGTCACGTGATATCTGTCTCTTACATCTCGTTCAGGAAGGAGCGAGAGAGATGCAGCTCGAGCAGGTATCGACGCTCCTTCCTCGAGACTCAAACTTCGCGCGTCACAGCGGACGCGGAAAAACAGCAGACCGGTGGAGTTTCTGCATCAGAGTGGAATCCTCTCTCATCCGCCGCAGAATTCGTCAAAATTCGGTTCCTTTGCCCTTCTGCTCTCCCCATTCTCTCCGCTTCCCATCTCCCGCTAACAAACAACTCCTCCGCAAACGCAACTGTGCGGCTAACTTGAGAGCAGTGTACGACGTCTCCTGCTTGACATGAGACAAGCACCTGTTTTCTTCCTCCCGTTTCTCTTTGCCAATCCCCGACACACCCTGACTTTGCCTCGCGCACCACCGAAACTGCCCCCTCCCCCGTCACACACCGCTTCCTCCCTCCCGTTCGTCACGAAACCCCTTCGCACCGTCCAGCATGAACAGCTGGGCGAGGCGGGGTCTCGGCGGCGCTGAAACTGCGGTCGGCGGCCCATCGACGCAGTTGACCGTCCAGGAGACACCTCAACACGACGTGGGCCTCCACGCGGTCGCCCAAGGCAAGAATTCCGCGAGCGCGACGACTGCATGGCATCGCCAAGAACAGATCTACCCACAGCTGCGGATGCAGATGCAGATCCAGATGCAACGCACGCCGGCACTTGCTGCGCCACCGCAGGGGCGACAGCAATCCCCCCTCCTGCGGCCCAGCAGCGCCACGAATGTTTGGGGAGCAAGCTCGGGCACGACGAGCTCAGACGAGCTCGACGTAGTGTCGGATACGGTTGACGACAGCAATGGAACGACCACAGAGGCCCAGGAGGCCCAGGAAACACTCGCAGCCCGAAAGGTCACCACACGGGACGCGGTGGATGCTGCAGTTCCTACACTAACCAACGAGCAAATCATCCAGCTGCCGCCCCATCTTCGCGCCTACGCACGCACCAAACTCGCCAAGGCAGCCGAGATAGCTGAGAAAGCACTAGTCCAAGCGCAGACCACTATCGACACTTCTTCTCCAACTGCCAAAGTCCTTCTTCCATCAACGCCCTGCCGCTCACCGCTCCGTCCGGCTCCCCATACGGCTACGAGCACGAGCATCTCCGGAACCCCCAAGATGTGGGTGGTGGCCGAAGAGGACATTCGCGCGAGCAGCAACGGAAGGACGATTTGCGAGGCACGCCTGACACAGGTCGACTTGCCCCAGCGGGTGCCAGCGACGGACACGGCCAATGCCAAAACCGTTCTGCCGGTGGGCCATCAAACATGGTCCTGGTCCAACGTTCCCGTGGCTGTACCGGATGCGACGGCAACCAACACCCAGTTAGAGATGGCCGATGTTGCAGGCAAAACTCTAGCGACTAAAGGCAGCGAGTCCATGTCCACGCCGGGGTCCAATTCCCCCAACAACGAAAGCACCAACTCTGGTGGCGGGGTATCCCTCTGGGGTGGTGAATCCGTGCTGCCCGTACAGGCACCGCAACAGCGGATGCCGGTCGAGGATTAGAGCTCCCCGACTGGCCATCGCATGGATGATTCAAGCTGGAAAGGATGGCATGTTTCCACACCCCCAACCGAGGCGCCTCGTCAGACAACGCGGCAACCTATGCAACAGCCGCCTCTGAATTGCCATCAAGTGCAGGAGCCCGTTCATGAGAACACACAGCGAGTGATTCGTTCTCGGACTGTGACGCCACAGCGACCTCAGGACTTACAGGACTCGCACGAGCTGCAGGAACAGCAGGGACCACAAGGGTCACAGCAGACGCAGGAAATGCAAGAACCGCAAGTGCCACTTGCGGAAACCCCACCACCTAGCGTTCCTCCGCTTGGCAGTCGCCCGCCTGTGGGCGTCTCACCCACGGGTCTGTCCGCCCCTGGTCCATCAGAGCCGCGGATGTCTGTGACGTGTTGGTCTTCGGCCACGATCAAGAGCTTCGACACGTCTGCATCGGGGCTCCTCAGACAGGCGGCCAGCTGCACGACCCGCAATGCCGATGTCGCGCACTGGATCAGGACGCAGGCCAAGTATGGTCCAGACGACTGGGCTGGCAGCATGTTTGACACCAACCAGGACGTACCGGCAAACAATAATGGCAGTGGCGGCAAGCCCACGACAAACTACTTTGGCGCCCCCGTGCCCGGCGACAGCACATGGCACAACGATGGGGCGACGGAGCGTACGATGGACCGTCTACGACTGCCAACGCTGCTAGCGGACGGGGCGCGGGGCAAGTTCCAGCGCAACCCGGGGTCGATGGAGCCGACGGGTGCGATGTACCGGCTGCGCATGACGATCCTCACAAACTTTGCCAAGCGCTGTCGCGAGGCGGGCCACACGGAGATGGAGGTAGTCGAAAGTCCTCCGGTAAGGCAAGAGCAGAAGAAGGGGGAAGAGAAGGAGGGGCTTCCGGATCAGCAGGGGCCGCGGGACAAGACGAAAGCTGTTGACGAGCGTGCTGCTCCTCGCCCAAAGGACCCTCCAGTGCACACCCCGGAGCACAATACCGAGTGCACGATCGAGCACAGTCCTGATCACCCCACCCCAACCGCACGTCCGCTCTGCGGGTCGTGTGCCAAGGCGAATGCGTTTGCGATGCGCGAGGCGCACGGACGGCTGTTTCTGGAGACGGTGCTGCGCCCACTATCGGAGAAGTGCAGCTACGTGGACATGGTGATGCACGTCAACACAAGCGTGGTGGAGCGCATCTATGCGGAGTCCGGCCTGGGAAACGCGCGCGCGTCGGACCCGGCGTCGACGTGGGAGGACATCAAGGCGATGCCGATCTATGAGGACTACCAGGGAGCGCTGGTCCTAGCTACGCACCGGCGGCGGGTGCTGGACTCGATGCCTCTGGGGGTGGACGCGTTTGGCATGGTTGTCGGCAAGAAGTAGTTTGCGGAGAGGGAAGACCAGAAGGGGGCGCGGGGCGACTTGGAGGAGGCACGACAGGCCACAGGAAAATGGAGGATCTTTCAAAGACATGTATTCGAGCCAAGTGGTGGTTCAGGTTATTCGTGTTGTTTTGTTTGCGGTTTTTTGAGCAGCAGGGTGTGAGGGATGGGGCATGCGAGCAAACACAGCCGTCTGACACGGGAAGCAGGCGCTGCGGCAATGTGCCTCACGAGGCCGGCACCCCAGCAGGTGTATGCGCGTGGCGGTGAGGCGGGAGTGGGTGACAAACCATAGCTGAGAAAACAGAATGAAACACGACGTAAACAGGAAGCTCGGGAAGAAGTGATGACGGGAAAACCATTCAAGAAAGTTGGCAAAGGGCTCTTTGTATCCCCTTCCACAGCCCGGCGGCTGCGCATCGCAAGTGAGAACCAGTGAATGGACACGTCCAAGGCCGGTGAAGTAGCAAACGTCGTGTTGTCCCTGGCAGTCGGTGGCTGGTACAGGTGTGGTACTTTGTTTGCTGCTTGTCGGTGCGCTGTCCTTGACAGACTCCCCCACCTTCTTTCTGTCCGTAAACATCTTCTCTCCTGGTTCTCCCCTTCTTTTCTTTTCTTAATAAATGCTTGATTTTACTACTTTTTTTTTGTTTTTCTCCATCCGCCACACCCCCCATTGGCCGCGTCGTCGACCGAATTCAACACTTGGCATCCTCAGTTCCCTCAACCTCCACCACGGCCGCAACTATGAACGACATTCCCCCTAACTCAGTCGAGCATTGACCCTCTTCTTTCGGCCACGGCGCGCAGGCCCCCTTTGTGCCTTTTCCATCGATCCCAAAATGCCAAAATACATGATGCGAGACCCGTCTTTCTGTCGGTCATCGTTCTTGATCCCCTCCTCTCTTCGATCAACCTATCCCTACCGAGTCCCTTCGTCTCCGACTTGCCCTCCGTCTGTCGTCGCTGCCCCATCAATGGTCCTCTAAAATATGTTGCTCTTCTCTCATCTTTTTTGTGGTGTTGTGGAGTTTTCTCATTTTTTTTTGTTTTTGTGGGATGTTTTATTAAAGGCAGTTGGTGCAAAAATGAGAACTTGCGTAAGTGGGTGCTTTCTTTACCACGATGCAGCTTCATGGTGCTTCAAAGATGTGTTCAGAAGGGGAGAACAGAAAAAAAGAAAAAAAGAAAAAAAGAAATCGAAATCGGAACAGAGAGAAAGAAAACATTGACCAATATGAAAAGCAGAGAGGGGGGGGAAATAGACGTGAAAATGAAAAGAAAGAGTGGAGATTCGGTCGACATTCGACACTATACAGTCGACGCAGTGCTTCGTCGAACTCACGGACACAACCGCTATTGTTCCCCCCGACAACTGGACTACTGCTCAGCGCCCATGGTGTCGTCGTCGAACTGCGTCCAGTCAAGAGTCACGCCCCCCGTCGGCCGGAGGCGCTTCTTGCACGGCTGGTGCAGGACGTAGAGCGTGTCGAACAGCAGCTCCAGCGGGCTGCTGCGCGGCCTCGCCCACATTTCCCGGTCGCGCAGCACCGTGACGGCCTCAATGCGGCTCAGCGTCGGCGACAGCGTCCACCAGGGTGGCGACGGCGGATTGGCTACGTCGGCATCGGTGCCTGACATCGATCGGGTGGCGTACCAGGGGAGCCTCCAGCGCGAAAGCAGATACGCACTGGAGAGGGAGGACGACGAAGATGGGGAAGGCGGCGACGAATCATCGCCCGTGTCATTTGTGCTGTCCGTGGTGTTGGGCTGGGCAGTTGCCGCAGCAGCCTCCTCCCGCACGAACTGCTCCTGGCGCACGCGCGCAGCCTTCTGGACGACGTACGGGCACAGCGGCTCACTCTCGTCGGCGCGGGCCACGCTCGCACTGCGGTGTCCGCGAACAGGACCATCTGCAGCAGAAGCGGCAGCAGCAGAAGTACCGAAAGCAGCGCTTCCTTCGCCCACCGTGCGTTGATCCGACGACGTCTGCTGCGTGGTCGCGGCCCAACTGCGCCGCCAGTGATACTGGTAGCCGTGGTCATCACCGGCGGCTCGCTGAGCACGGATCTCCTGCACGCGCTCGGCCATGAACCTCTCCTAGAAATCCCGGAACGAGCGCGGCTCGGGCGCGCGGTGGTCGCGCACGCAGTGGCTGCGGATGTAGCGGTTGAGCGCCACAATGTGCAGCGGGTGCACCTCGGCGCCGTCGGCCTGCACGATCACAATGGGCGGGTCTGTGTTGCCGAAGCCACCGACGTTGGCGGGCGGCCGCAGGAAGTCGATGCCCGCCGGGTAGGGCCTGGCCGTGGTGCGGCCGCCGGTGGCGTTGGCACGGGCGGGCTTGTAGCCCCAGACAATCGACAGCTTCAAGCGGAGGTACCGCGTTGCGTGGGCGTGCGTCAAGTCATCGGCACGGCGAGCGACCGGCAGAGGGTGACTGCTGCTGGGGCGGATGTCCACCGCCACGGGCCGGATATACCACATGAGACCGACGCAAAAGGCAAAGGCACAGGGATACGCCGTGCCGGCACCCACATTCGTGTTCATGTCCGTGCTGAAATGGTCACCCTCGACGGCCGGGAACTCCTGAAACGCCGTCGCGTGCAGGCGGTGCATGCCGGCAAACTCGCCGAGCGCCACCGTGTAGCCAGCATGGACGCGGTCGCCATAGTAGTCCCTGACGGCCGCCTGCCTGCGGCCACGGTCGGCGGCAATGCCAGACCGGATCGCTGAGGAAGCGGTCCCCGCGGCCGGCCCAGCCGTGTTCGTGAAGACGTGCCGCGTGTCTACGTGGCGCTCGTGGTAGATGGCGTCGAGGCAGCGACGTCGGTATGGGTCGGTGAGCAGCAGGGCAGGCATCAAGCGGTGCGGGTGGTGATGGGCATGGGCGCGCGGGATGCACGCATTCTGCGCGCTGCTCAGCAGCAGCCGCACGGCGTACTGGGCGTCGCGTACCGAGACGGGCGACAGCGAGAAGCCGCCGTCCTGCGCGAGCACGCGGCGGCCAGCCCGCACACTGTGGAACTCGCATACGTCGGTGGTGACGTGACCGCTCAACAAGTTGCGCTCGTCCGGTGCGAAGTGGTCGAGAAAATTGGCGGCTGTTCTGGCGATATCAGAGGCAGTGTTATGGCCGCGGTCAGAGCCGCCGGGTCCGGTGCCAGAGGAGGCGGCGGCATTACGACCAGCGCCAGCATTGTCTGTGCCATCGCCGTGATGGCCATGGGGCCCAAGAGAAGGGTGATCGCATTCTACGCCGCAGAGTGTGCTGCCGTCGTTATCGGACCACGTCGCATTATCAACCTCGATTTCGCTCGGGTCGGCAACGCTGTCCGTGCTGCGGGTTGTGCCCTCCAGCTCCCCGTGGTGGAGGTCCGTGGCCAAGTGGCCGTCGGCGCGGTCCTCGGCGTCTGAGTCTGAGTACGGGTTTGGTTCGCCCTTGAGGGGTGCCACGACGACGGCGGCGACGCTGCCGTACCACACCTTGGAGCGGCCGCTCGTCCAGCCACCGTCGTTGCCATTGAAGAGCGCGGCAATCGACAAGTTCCCGACAGTGCTCGTGCCGCGGCCGATGGCCTCGTCGTCAGCGTCTGGCAAGACGGCAAAGAACATTAGCCACGAGCCGTCCGACAGAGCGGCGGCGCCGAGGACGTCACCCAGCGGGACTTTGCTGACGCGCGCCGGGCCATGGTTGCTGCCGTCTCCATTCTCGCGCTCGGACACGATGGAGATGCCTGATGGGTTTCGGAATGGCAAGCCAAAGGATGAGCTTTGGACAGCATCTCCAAAGGCTTCACCAAAGGTCTCGCGAATGACCTGGTCAAACGCAGTAGAAAATCCACGATGGACGTCGTCAGAAGAGGCACCACTTTCCTGTCCGTCGTCGCTGCCGGCGTCCGTGCCAACAGCGGTGGTGGCGGCCGAGGTTGTGCCGGCGTCGTCAATACGAGCCCACGCAAACACAATGTCGGGGTCGGCGCAGGGGAACAGCAGGCAGCGCACCAACGTCGGGTTCTGTTCGGGCGGCCGGCGGAAGCCACGACCCACGATGAGGTTGCAGAGCGGGCGGTGGATGCTCTCGCAGCTGGCCTCGCAGGCAGACGAGCAGATACCCGTACTGCACATGGCGCAGGCGCGGGTGCTGGCTGTGCCACAGACACTGCACGTGGGGGTCGTGCTGGCATTGTTGGCGGCAGTGCCGGTTTGATGTTCGTTACCGACCATAACGTGAACAACGCCCGTGACAGGAAAGTTGCTGTCCGGCATGTCATCCTGCAGAGGGCGCTGGGCCGGCGGGCCGCTGGCGCCCGAGGACGACGAGGCCCGGGCGTCGGCAGACGAGGAGCGTGACCCAAGACGGTGGTGCTCATCATCGCTACTGCTGTAGCTGCGGGCGGTGCCTGGAGCTGAGAGTTGGCGATCATAGTGGTGGCCCGTCCACCGCGGCACTCTGAACTGGGTGCGGCCGCGGACGGGGTAGTCATCATCGCTGCTGGTCGAGCTCGCCATGTTGAGCTCGCTCCCGGTGGTCGGGCCACTGGCGCTGCCGTTTTCATTCGCATCGGCATTGTGTTCATTGTTATTGTCATTGTCCGAGGACGAATCAAAGACGGGACCTTGTGCGGACGCGTGGGCCAGGTCTTGCTCATACAATTGGCGGCTGAGCAGTCCGCCGCCACCGTAGGCGTAGCCATAGGGCCGGGGAGGGCCACCATGGTAGTCGTCAATGATGGGGAAGGACACGCGGCGAAACCGCGGCTCCGATGCCGACGCAGGGGGCGAGCCCGGGTCGAGGAAACCAGGGGGAAAGTGAGCAGTGGCATGGCCGGCAACGTCGTTCGTACCGTCGGAACCACCACAGGGGCCAGTGTGCCCATCCGAGCCAGAGGAACGCACAGGACCAGACGGGCCCGGCGAGTCGTAGGGGACGGAGGGACCAGAGGGACCAGAGGGGCCAGAGGGGCCAGAGGGGCCAGACATCTCGATGGTCCGGGAAAAGGACGGCCGAGGGAAGGGGGACGGCGTCTCAACCGGTGGCTTGATATTTTCCTTGTTCTCTTCGACGTCTTCGTCGACAGAGTCCCAAGAAGCAGCACAGGACGATACCTTGGGTGCCTTTGAAAACTGGGGAGTTTTTGGAAGATAGTTCCGAGGCAGACGACGGGCCAGAGGGAACCGGCGGATGCACGGGACGGCAAGCGCAGATGAAGACGATGTAGACGGGGCAGGGTCTACTCCTTTGCCCTTCTCAGCTTTCGAGAAGCGAGGCTCAGGGGGCGTCTCGTCGCCACCCATGATTGGCGATGGCCAAGACGAGAGACAAGGTGGCGAGGGGGACGGAGGGTGATGATGGTGATTGCTTGAACGGTGGTGACGATGCTGTCTGCGTGCTTTGAACAGGGTGTGAATAGGGGCTGTGCATGCGAAGATGAATGGTGGAGGAGACAGATGCCACGGGGACAAGACTTGGTGATGTGGTATGAGAAAGTGGAAGCGAGGAGAAAGGGTGGGAGTCGAGTTGGCGAGGGATAGTGAGGGAGGAGAAGGAAATAAATAGGCGTTTCTCAGCAGCGCCAGATAGGAGTGCCGGTTATCGAGGGCTGTGACAGTTGGGGCAAGGGCTCGAGGTGTCAGAGGGGGGGTGAGAGAAATGTGAGAGGAATGGACATCAGAGAGAGCAGGGCGACGTGACAGTCAGAGAACTGGGTGGCTCCCTAGACGAGAGCACGTCAGTTGGGGGGTGGAGGACAGGGGGTGGAGGCTCTTGCTGTCCGCTGGCTGGAGGGCACGCACGGAGAAATCAAAACAATGGCGGTATGGGCAGACCTCGGAGGATTTTTTTTTCTCGGTTCGATTATGACGACGATATGCGGGGGTGGTCCAGGTGCACGAGGACACAAAAGAGGCAGGAACGTGAGGGTGGTGGGTAGCAGAGTTTTTTTTGTTCTGTATTTGTTTTGTTTTGTTTTCCTTCGCTTCACATTGGACTGCAGCCATCACAGGGTCACAGAACAAGACCATCGAAAGCCTTTCGTATCTGTTGGCCGGTCTCTTTCGTACTGTGGTGCATGCCCATTGTGATAAAATCAAAACGCAAACTGAGGGACAATCAAAAACAAGAATAAAAACATAAAATAATAATATAATAAAATAATCGCCATATAGTGGAGGCTGTGGGTCGGATATCGTCGGACGGCCACCAGTGTTTCTCAGATTTCACGCCCAACTTGTCATAACACTACACGTGGTAGCCAGTCCGTCAACGAGCTATCTCGACGACGACGGCCTAAGCTGCGAAGCGGACAGCGTGAGGTTATTTGCAGGACCGCGTGCGTATCGCTGCCTGTTTTTTTGGTGCTGAACGACTGGTGCTGCGGTGGCCGTTTGATTGTTTGCGAGCTCGGGCTCAAGTATCTTGGAGACAAAAACCAGGATCAACTTGAGAACGACAACGACTGGCGCCCAACGGCGATCAACGACGATCGACGGGGGCCAAAGCGAGCAAACGGCCGCAAGGTGGCAGCAGGGCAACGAAAGGCACCGAGCAGGGCGGGGACAGGCGTGCGTGTACTGACAGAAGGGGAAGGAACAACCAGGCTAGCTCGAGTCGTGTGTGACCGGAGGGGGAGGAGAGCAGGAAAAGAAAGGAGGAAAAAACTGTGATTTCTAGGGACACCCCCCTCCTCCACCCCCAACGGTTTGGCCGTGCCTTCCTCCTGCGTGTTTGGCTGCCTGCCTGCTTCTTGTCGCGGTCACATGTCTAGAGGAGGTTCGGGAGCGTCGTGGGCCTGGACTGGCATGCGGGTGGAAGCTTGCATGGAAGGCTAGACGACGAAGATGCTGGAGGGCAAAGCAGAAAGTAGTATGGAGACGTGAAGCTGCCTGGTTCTACGGCACATAGTCAGAGTCATAGGGAGAAGACTAGGAGAGCATGGTAACCTGCCCTGCCCTCAACGAGGACTCACTCTACTCCCGGTGGCCTGTTCTGTCCGTCTGTCTGTTTGTCTGCTGGGAGAGCCGGCCGAGAGTGCGAGCCGGAAGATCTTTTCTTCCGTTTCAACCATTTACTTCTTGGTGGGAAGCTCCCAAGGATGGGAGGAAGGTCGGTGTGGTGGACAGTCGTTTCAGACAGCATTCTGCATTGTTGTAGAATGACTTCTTCTGCGAGAGATGAATGAGACAAAGTGAAGGGACGGCATGGGCAAGTGAGCAAAGGTGAAGGAGGCTAGTAACGGAGGCCATAGACCGGGAAGAACAGCAGACAGCAGACAGTAACACCACGCCTATGATCCTGTGTGCCATCGTGTTAGTGCATGGTAGCGACAGGTTAGTTTAGGGTTAGGTTTAGTACAGCGTGCACTGGGTCTCGTTATGCCTTCCACCGCTCACTCATGTACGTGCATCGCTGCTAGTACAGGAGCTTGCATACTCCCTACCGGTGTTCTCGACGGCGGACTGGCTGTTGGCTGTGAAAATACAAACGGAGCCATAGCCCTCCAAGAAGCAGGACGACGAACTTCGCATTGAATGCTGCCAGAATAGAGAGACAATGGAGACTTTGCAGGTGTACAGACACTGACAGTGTCAAGAGCAGAGAAGGGTTAGCGACCCTAGAAAGACGAAGAGAAGTAGACAAAAGGAAAGAAGAGATTTAAAAGAGAGCAAGACAAAAAACGATGGAAAAGACAGACTGCGCAAACAAACTAACACAGACAGAGCCTGAACAACAAGGAAGTCATGCCTGTGGAAGCGACGTCGGTCTAAGGAGGCGTGGCACGAGAGTTGCAGCGAGCCAGGATTGAAGAGCCACCAATGCCAGCCCAGAACAACAGAGACGCACTGGACGAACACTGCTCAACAGAGCTACCACAGTATCACTCCCCGGTATCATGCCAGTCCCTATATCCTCCAATGCTTCCCTCTTTCACTGACCAGTCCACGTTGCTCTACGAGGCCTCAGCAGCTACCGTCTCCGATCGATCCTCGCTCAACGTCCTTCCCTTCCATGTCACATCCCCAAGGCCCGATGGTCACTCCACGGCACCTTTGCCCGCGAGATTCCTCACTCAGGCACTGAGGCGAAGATGTGGGATGGAAAGGAAAAGCATACACAGATACAAGGTGAGAGATGGGAGAAGGGCAAGGGAATGGCACAGCACAAATCCGAACAAGAAACAGGTTCGGCTAGGCCTCATAGAGTGTCTGGTCCCCGGTGTCTGTCAAACGCACGCAAGACTCCAAGCTGCCCTCGCGAAGCATCACCGTTCCGCAGAGGGCTTCCGTGACTCTCTGGCTATTCTGTCGTGACTCTTCGACAACTGCGATGGCTGACACAGACCGATATGTGTTGCAAGCCATCATAGAAAGCGCTGCGGTCGCTGCATCTTTCCCGAGTGGTCCATGACAACCCTATAAACTGAAAAGGCAAGACAGACACGCCAGCCACGGACAAAATGCTGTGCAGGTAGACAGGTTTCTTCGGCTAGATCTGGCAACAGTCTACTTGCTTAGCTGGCTGTTTGGCCGCTTGGTCGTTGGACCCTCCCTAGTTTCTGCGCTCCTGGCAGGATTCTAACTTGCTGTTTCTCCAGATATATAGTCCCAGTTTCCTTCTCCGCCCATGCCAAGACAACTCGACCTGAGCGAACGCCCCGAACGACTGGGAGTGCTGCGACTGCCTGTCCGCGAACACCGGGCCCTGAAAGGTCTCGCACTCGTGCAGCTCTTATGTGACCAGTTTCTCGGTAGACCGACTTCTCAAACCCTCAACACGACCTGGGGCCCTGACTCGTCCATCTTGTTTTCGTCTGTCATCATGCCGACTTCAGCCGTCAGCCTTGCCTCGCGCGTCAGCGGAACGACTGCTCCGTTGCCCTGAATTCTGTGTGATGCATTGCAGGGATGGTTTCGTCCGACACGGCACAAGGCGGCTGGCCCGTGTTTGGCCTTGGCCCGTGTTTGGCCTTGGCATGTTGTCAGGGAAGCAGAGCCTCTGAGCGTGTGCAGCAGGGCGAGGGGCACATAGGGGACGGGCGAGCCAGGAAGTTGATTTTCAGGGTACTCCGTAGGGTTAGGTTAGTGGACCATAGGGTTAGGTTAGTAGACCAGGGTAGGGAGGGTCGGGGGGAGGAGACGCCAAGAAATGCTTGCCAGGATACGGGGGAAAAGAGGAAAACAAGTGAACATGAGCAAAGATGAGAAAAAGAAATGCAAGACTAATGGAATACAGCTAGAGGAATAGCGAGATTGAGATCGCAAGGTGGCCGGAAGAGCAGGGGAAAATAGATGCGAAAAGGTGAAAAAGTGAAAAGGCGAAAAAGTGTGAGAACAGTGCACAAAGACACAAACAAAGCAAAGACTCCCAGCCATGCTGGGCTCGCCGCCTAAATCCCCAGCCCGCAAAGTGCCAATGCCTTGCACTCCCGTTGATCACTGCCGCTCTAGGTGCCTGTGACCCCCTGTAGCAAACAGCGGCAGCGAAGGGACTCTGCTGTTGCTACTGCTGAGGTCTGTTTCTGTTACTGCTGCGTTTATTCTGCATCTCTTTTTCCATTCTGCCCCCTTTCTTGTACTGCTGGTCGAAGTCTGGATCGAAGCATACAACAACCGCCTCTTCAAGTCTCCGCACTCCCCTGTCATCCAGTCATGTCGGCCATCGTGTCGCGCCTCGCCATTCCCCCGCTGCTTGCCTCTTCTGCTGCTCTCGCACAGACGACACCACACCAGCAGAGTTTTCCAGCACCACTGCCACGACTATCCTCCAACAACCCCTGGGATCTCGCTCTGCGCTCCTGCACAAGGCGCATCCCCGCGCCGCTGCAGCGTCACGGCGTGTTTGGCTGTCCGGCCGTGCTGGACGAGCGGGCGGCCGAGGAACGCGGTGAGACTTCTTGGACGCCCTGGACACACCCGCCAGTGTGTGTCAATGCGACGATGCGGGCGAGCAGATACGGGGGAGGAGAGGTAGGCCAGGGGGAAACGGGAAGCATTCCATGGCTACCATCATCCCCCACTATCGAGAAGTACTGTGTCTACACCAACGCACAGCACGGCATTGGTGGGCTGAGTATCGTGACGACGCCCGAGGCGGCAGCCACGAGCCTGCAGCTGCTGGACGAGGATGTGCGAACGGTTCCAAGGGGCACAACACAACCCACAAACAGTACAGCGACCCCCTCATCCCTGCCGTATGCCATTGTCGAGCTGCCCGGCAAAGGCAAGGGCCTTGTAGCCACGCAACGCATCGCCGCCTTCGAAGAGGTGCTCGTCGACTACACGGCGCTCGTTGTGGACTTGCAGTTCCCGGCCGCGGTGGCACGCGCAGTGGGCTACGGGCTGCTGGATGCCGCGGCGGCTCGGCTAGCAGCGCCGGAGCGTGTGCTGGGACTCGCGCAGACGAGCGCAGCGGCACGCCACGACGTCGAGAACGTGCTGCGGTCAAACGCCTTCCACACGGTTCTGGCGCAGCGGAAGCACATGGCTTTGTTCCCGGACCTGTCGGTGAGGAGGACCACTATGGAGGCTGTGAATAGAGGGGGACGTGCAGAAAGAAGAAAGGAAGAACGTACACATGGTCGAAGCTAACATTTCCGCGGCAGAGAATCAACCACGCTTGCATGCCCAAGTACGTAGCGTCAACGCCGAGCATACGGCACGTACATACCCTTCCACGACACCCTGCTGTGCTGACTGCTTCCGGCAGTGCCTTTCCCCGTTTCCTGCCCAACAGTCTGGCCGTCAGCGTTGCGGCCGCACGGGCGATAGAACCAGGTGAAGAGATTACGATTAGCTGTGAGTGAAACTGATGGCAGGAGGACGAGAAAAGGATGAAAAGGAAGAGACACGAGTGGACAGCCCAACGCAGTGTTGACCAAACAGACATCACTGTTGGCCAGATCCGCACCGACCGCCAGGCGGCACTGCAGCGCTGGGCGTTCGGCTGCACGTGCTCGCTGTGCACTGCCGACGCTGCAGCCGTGCGCGCATCCGACGCCCGCCGCATACGCATCGCCCAGCTGCGCGACCGCGCCGTCGCCGCGTTCCAGGGCGGCGACGCACACGCCGCGCTGAAGGCGACGCGCGCCGTGGGGCCGCTGCTGCGTGCCGAACAACTGTTCCAGCTATACGTCGAGCAGTACGAGAACATGGGCCGCATCTATTGGGTGCTGGGTGACCACGAGCAGGCGCGGCACTACGCGCTGCGCGCACTCGACACTCTCGCTGAGCAAGGGTACATACCGGACGCAGACCGCAGCCGTGTAGACCGACTGCTGGACAGCTTTGATAAGGACATGTAAGGGTTTGAGGAATGCGAATGCAGCTAAGACGACAGCGACGACGAGAAACACGAACGAGTAAAAGCCCGACTAAGCCGGAATGGCAACTTGCGACGTTCTCCGTCGGCGGTCCCTGCCTGCTCGCTGCTACGACCGACCGTTTCTATTTTTGTTATGAGCTGGACGGGGCTGCTGCGAAACGAGAGAGATGTCGTCAAAAGCATTCTCAGCCGAGTTGGACGCGAGAAGCGAGCCAGTCACAGCGCAGACATTATCGAGCACATCATCCGCGAGCGAAGCGTGTTAGGGGGTAGCAGGAAGAAATGCAACAAGAACGATGGAGCCCTTCCCCTACTCCCAAGCAATGCAGAAGCCAGGAATGCCAAGAAGGCAAAAGGCAAAAGACATAACAAAGTCCGGGGTAAGCAGTGAAGACATTTGCCGAGACGGCAGAAGTGAGCGGCGAAAACGGGAGAGGGCAGGGCAGAGACTGACTGGCAACAGACTGGCGAGAAAACGAGGCAGATGCACCCCGCTCTGTAATAAACGGAGAAAATGGAGCGGAAGAGGACACCGGAGCACGATCATAGAGTGGCGGTGGCAGTCGTCGTCATCGTGGGTTGCCGTCGTCCCGCCAATCAAGGCCATCCTAT
The DNA here is from genome assembly GCA_019925425.1 of Ophiostoma pallidulum. NCBI lineage: Eukaryota > Fungi > Ascomycota > Sordariomycetes > Ophiostomatales > Ophiostomataceae > Ophiostoma > Ophiostoma pallidulum. The sequence goes on along the minus strand of JADHKO010000006.1, from coordinate 285,505 downwards.
ACACAACACGCTGCGCATCCCTTCAGCCAGACACATTCTTTACCTCATCTCGTTCATCAGAAGCTGGGGCATACCATATGGATAAAACAAGAACGCAGAGGAGCCAATAAATGAGCATTGCGTCGACTGCCGACTCCGGATAGAAAGACGATATTGCCGCCCCCGAGGACGGCCTCGTCGTCTGTTGTCTTCCCCAGACACTGGACCGCCGCTTTACCCGAACATGTCTTGGCTAGGGAAAAGGCCGTGGATAGGAAAGACACACATCCTCGGCTACAACCTTCCGGCGAGAGATACCGTCTCTGTTGCGCCCTCTGAGTACCTGTCCTCTCTGGTTTTTGCTTAGCCCCGAGCCGCTGTCCGACCACATCTCCGTATATGCCGTGCCCTTGATATTGTGCTGAAGTATGTCGGGGAGCTTTTTCTTTTTGCTTTTCTTTTTCTTTTCAAGGTGATGAGAAGAACATATTATAATAGCGATATTTGGACCCCAGACCCGCGAGAACGACAAATAAATGAAAGACATTCCACCTTGCCTCTGCAATGGTTTGTTTTTTGCACCTACGATGTTGGCAAGTCCCGGCAGTGATTGCCGACAGTTTTCCGCTTCTGCTACTGGGGGAGGATGCATGAGCGTTTACATATTGTCTTTCGTAACGAGTGGCAACGGTAACAACGAGCGGTAGTCCAACTTCCAGTTAGGGGAGTCTATCGTGAAAAGGGGAATGGGAAAATAAAAATGAAAAACACCAATAAGAAAACGAACCGAGGAGCTAAAAGAATTGGAAGCAGGACTCACAATATATCATCCCCAATAACATCCTCTGACCGACATGGGGTGATTTGAAAGAAAACCGTGCGATGACTACCTTGAAAGGAACGGGAGAAGTACCTAAAGAATGACACAAGGGAAAAGACCGCAAATACAGGTACGATGCGAGAGGGTGTGAATAACAAGATCCGGGGAGGCAGAGAGGAGGATACACGAGTCATCCTAACCGAGCGTGGCTAAAAAGGAATCAATACCGGGGAGACGAGGAAACGAAATAGAAAGGAAATAGAAAAGGGAAGAACGGAAACAAACACGGCTGTGAACATGCATGTGGTCCACACGGCCACCTGCACATATATAGATGGATGTCTAGCCAAGGCCGGCAAACACCCCCTCGCCTTTTTTGGCTTCTCGTCTGTCTTGGTCCTCGACTCTGTCCATCTTGTCCCCCGCCCCTCGTCCTGCTGCTGGTCTCACCGCTGATACTTGTTGTCTTGCCCATCTGCCCATAGTCCCCTCCCTTTATCATCCTTCCTCCACTTCTCCACTCCGCCACTCTTACCCACCCTACCGTTTACCTCCAGCCATGCTGTCTTCTGGCCTTGTGCTGCTGCTACAGCTGGCCACCGTCGCCATCGGCCATCCGTCCGCACACGCGGAGCCACCGGTGCCCCAGCCGCTGGAGCGCCGCAACCTGGACCACTGCGACAGCGCCTTTTCACAGCCCGAGTTTCTCAAGCGCACTGTCGAGACCCACGGCGTGGAGTACGCCCGCCTGCGCCGCGCGCTCGGCCTCGGCGCCCCCGACATGGACGCGATCGCGGCGTCCGTGGTCGACAAAAGCTCGTCCTCGTCGTCGTCCTCTAAACGTTGGAAGCGCTGGGGTGTGGGCGGGCGCATCGACAAGCGCAACTACATCTCCGTGTCCAAGATCGACCACAAGAGCAACAAGACGGTCACCAAGGCCACAGACCCCGTGTCGCTCTTTGCCGACGCCGGCGCCTGCATCCTCATGCCCGCCGTGGACCAAGGCCCGCTCTACGTCAAGGGCGAACAGGTCCGCAAGGACATCACCGAGGGCGAGCAGGGTATCAAGCTCACGCTGCTCATCCAGGTCGTCGACTACAAGACCTGCAAGGTCGTGCCCGACGCCTACGTCGACATCTGGAGCTCCAACTCCACGGGCGTCTACGTCGGCGTCCAGGGCTACCCCGGCATGGGCGACCCCAAGGACGCCTCCATCCTCAAGGGTACGGCGCTGCGCGGCCTGCAGCCCACCGACAGCCATGGCGTCGTCGCTTTTGATACGCTGGTGCCCGGCCACTACTCGGGGCGCGCCACCCACATCCACACCATTGTCTACCTCGGCGCCACGAAGCAGCCCAACAACACGGTCACGGGCGGTCGTGCCGCCCACGTCGGCCAGCTCTACTTTGACCAGCCGCTACTGACCCAGGTCAACAAGGTGGCGCCCTACGTCAGCAACACCATGCAGGTGCTCGACAACACCGGCGACTTCCTCTTCCAGCAGGGCGCCAACGGCGACGACCCCATTGTGCGCTACGCGCTCATCGGCAACGGCGTTGGGGACGGCATGATCGCCTGGATCCGCTACGGCATCAACACCGCCAACAACCTCGCCGTCAGCCCCGCCGCTTTCATGACGACCGGCGGCGGCGTTATGAACCCAGACGGCCCCGTCGCCAAGATGAACCAGGGCGGGTTCGGCGGGTTTGGCGGGTTCGGCGGTGGTGGCTTCGGTGGCTTTGGCGGCAAGACCAACCGTGTCGTCCGCAACCTGGCGGCACTGCGCGACCGTGTGCTCGGCCACGGCGAGGAGAACTGAGTAGTTGGCTAAGAGGATGGAAGACGGCGGGCCTTTAGGACAAGTTGCTCTTGGATCTTGTATATCGCCTTGTGTTTTCATTCTGTTCCATAGTTGCGGAACATTGTTAACTGCAATACGCTGCCTCAGTCTGCAAGTGGACACATCCAGTCCGTTTCTGCAGTCATTTTCCTTGCAAAAGGATGGACGGGGCCGAAGAACTTTCCTTTTTTTCCAAGTCCTCGTGCTCTGATTGATACATTCCTCCACTGCACCAGGCCGCCCCTCAACCCTTTCCTGCCACTCTGCCACGCTCACTCACGCGTCTGCTGGCAAAGCCCCCGACTTCTTCGCCGTGAAGGTGGCGATTGCATCCATCAACAGCGGCGACAGCACGTCGTACGTCTCCATGCCAACGGCGTGCAGGCGGTCGCGCACATCGGCCATGCCGGACGGCGCAAAGCCCTGCTCAATCAGCGACGACACGAACGCAGCAAACTGCGGCTCCTGCCAGCCGCCGCGGCCGTGGTTGGCGGGGTCGAGCTCGACGTGCACAAAGTCGAGCCCCTGGAAGGGGTGCACCTTTTCGATTCGCGCAATCATGTGCACGCCGCAGGCCTTGCAGGCGTGGCGCTGGATGGCGGCAGCCGTGTTGACAATGTACAGCTTCTCCGGATGGGCGGTCACGGTCACGGCGTCACGGGAGACGGCGCCGAGCACGCTGAAGAGCGCGCCCTTTGGCTTCCAGCACTTGGAGCAGCCGCAGGCGTGGTTGTAGACGATATTGCTTGTCACCTTGACCTCGATGGGGTTGCTGGCGCAGTGGCAGTGCAGCACGCCGCCGGGGTAGGACTCGGAGCCCGTGGTGAGGCCACCGTCGATGAGGGGGTGTAGGGAGGGGGTTGACATTGTTGCGGTTGCGTTTGTTGTTGTTTCTGTCTGTTTTTCTTGGGTGTTGGTTGTGGAACGATGGGAGAGAAAGCAGAGGACTGTGAAAGAAACCAAAGGATCTATACATGAATTTCAGTATGTGACGGTTTTGCGGAAGGTCTGGGCTGTTCGTTGGGGACGTGTTGACGGCAGATGTAAAAAAACCCTTTCTCTTATACTCGCCAGGTATAACCCCCGACAATTACCGACCACTCCTATTCTCCTTACTTCTTTCTTCCTTGTCCTACATCCCAGGCCGTTTTCCAGTGACAGAGTGACAGTTCGGAATAGGGGGTATTCCTCTCCACCTGTGAAGAGGCTGAACCCGTTTCGAGCTGATGTCTCTATTGGGGACAGAGATGGGGGGCTGGTAGAGGCAGGCTCTTTGATTCCACAACGGCTTATCAGTCCCCTCGTCCGCCGTCCGTTCCTGGTCCCTAGCCTCATTGCGACAGGGGGCGTCGATATCCTTACCAGTAAGGCAGAGGGGCGGCTTGGCTTTGCTGGACCCTCTCCTCCCCTCTTCCCCTTGCAGCTGTAACTTTCTGGCCTGCGGAGACCCCTCAGAGCTTCGGTGTTCGAGACCTTGCTGTTTACGGTGTGCGGTTGTGAAAGATGTTGCCAATGTTCCCCAGCGATCCAGTGTACGTGGCGGACTCCCATCTGACCGCATCGCAGTCTCTGTTTTGTGACCTTTCCAACCCTTTGCGGCCCTAGTTAAAGGCGCATGTGTTGGGCGTGCGGCTGGCATGGCAGCTCAAGATCAAAACCGTGGGTGAGGAGCGGCGCCCGTTACAGTCGTTGTTTCGTCATTCTCATCGCTTTCCCTGGTTCTTTTTGTGGTTATTGCAGCTCTGTGGGTGTCGTCAGCAGCGCTCGCTCAATGGTACTTTCCCCTTTCTCCTTTCTCTCTCTTAGATGCGCCGATTCCCTTACACGCCGCTCTTGTCCCTTGCTCCTATGCTTCTACGTCCGTTGTTTTGGCCGGCGGAGGAACGATGCTGGAGCGCGGACAAAACTCCGCCGAGGTGTGAGGCACATCGCGTCTTGTATCCGGTTCGGGTAAGATTCGATCTAGCAACCCCCCCTTGCTTCCGGGCCGCTTCCTGGAATCAACTGACCAACCAGGGAAGGATTTGGAACAGGGCGGGAAAGGTACGCAATGAGTAGCGGCGCTGGAACGACACCATCTCTCTCATGCCGCTGCGGCGCCTGAAATAAAGAAAGAATTGAAGAAAGGCACAAATATGGTGGTGGGGTGGAAAAAGCCTGTACACGGACACTGCAATGTCTGTATGACCAGCTCCGCAAGGCCCACCGCCTGCATACGTACTCCGTAGCAGACAAACAGAAATTCCTCGGTCCTCTGAAGAGGTATTTTAGGTAAGCTGCTTGATGGGACTGCTGTGCACAAGTCGTCGTTTGCCAGTCAGGTCGCGGGAGAGAATCGACTTGGCTGTCTGTTTGTCTGTCACAGACGATGGACGTCAGCAAGCGACTCCTCTTACATGTAGGTTGGAGCAACTCTTGGAAAATCGTCGTCTGATTAGTATCCAGGGAGGTAGCTTTTGACATAAAAGTAGAGTGGGCCTTGTAGTGCCTCTGTACTTTGAGAAAGTGTTGAGAAGAAGGTGAAGAAGATTATCAAAATGTGAAAATAAAAAATAAAAACAAAAACTCTTCAACGAAAGAGACGTCCCTACAAAAATGGTGCCAAGGGGAAATATCTCAAACTCAAAATTGACAACTGCCAGCAAGCATATGCCGCCCCAAAAAACACAAAAAGAAGACCATAACCGAATAAAAACAGGTGTATACGTTGTATCGTCAGAGCCAGCCATTCGCACTACACGCTCGCTAAACTTGCTCCGGGAAGCTGTGCATTGTTTCGTGGGGAAACGGTTTCCGTCCGTACATGAAATATCTTGGTAAGGAAGGGTTAGTCTAAGGTTGACCAGCTTCTGTTTATCAAAGAAGGGAGGGGGGTCGTCTTCGCTCACACCGGGATGTAAAAGTGCACATTCGTGTTCTTGACGTCTTTCCGCACGTCCATCAGCAGCAGCTCCACCTCTGCTGGCGTCATGCCCAGGCCCTTGGTCAACACCGTCATCGTAATGGCTTGCATGCCGTCGAGGAAGTTGGTCATCTGCCAGAGCCCCAGCGTCTTGGCTTCCCGCCCCTTAGGCCATGGGTTGCCGGGCAGCGCATAGCGCTCCTCCACCACGTCGACGAACCCGACCTCGCGCATCATGCCGGCGAGCCGGGGCGTCACTAGCATGTCGCGGCCCAGGTTGCGCCCAGCCTCAGCGTACAGCGTGTCGAGCCGTGTCAGCGCGCTGCCCTGTAGCGAGTCGTCGATGGCCCGGAACCGGCTCACGTAGTCCTGCCACTCGACGTAACCGCCGGGCCGCAGGTTGTCGTACGCAGACTGGATGATCCTCCGGGGGTCCTGGAAGGCGTGCCACAGCAGCCGCAGGTGCACGTAGTCGAATGGGGCTGAGCCGAACGCCCAGTCGTCCTCGGCGTCGTCAATCTCGAACCGGCAGTTTGGCGGCACAAAGGCCGGCTGGATGGGGCTCAAGTCCGTGCCAATGATTTCCGCCGCGGGGTACATTTGTGCTGGGGACGTTAGCAACTGCCATACATGCACCGGCAAGAAGCTGAAATGGTGCGTGCTAGACAGAGCCGGCTTGCTTACCAAACTCGATCGCCCAGATGCCGGTGCCGGTGCCGACGTCGAGCACGCGTTGTGGGTATTTGATCGGTGCGCGGGCCAGCTGGCCCTTGAGAAGCAGAACGAAAATAGCATGCTGGAGGTCTGTGGACGTTGTGTTATCAGCAGTCGGGTAGAGCACCGGGAAGGGCAGTGTGCCAGCCGTTGTGGCCACAGGATCACCTGGCTCTTACCTAGCCGCTCTTGTTCGCTCTGCAAGTGATGATAACATCATTAACGGTACTGCTCTGGTGTGCCGGATCTGATGGGGACTGATGCGGCTCAGATGTTCCTGTACTTACCTTGTCGTTTGGCATGAAGTATTCTGCACTGGGTCAGCTTTCCTGTTCGCTTTCAACCAACACACATCCGCACCGCCTCGTTGACTTACTGCCTTGCTTGTATCTGTGAAATGTCCGACCATTTTCTTCGACGAATTCGTAAATGCTCATTGGCACAGACTGGGTCGAAGACCTGTTTCGTTCTGATCAGCCACAGGGCCCAGCGTTTTGCGACTTGGAGAGCTCTCAACGAAGACAGAGTGTGGAACGCAACGGAAGACGCAGCAGTGAGGTAGGGGGGGGGTAGACTGGATAGAAAAGGACAGAACTGGGAGACATACGGGGCGTCAACGTCGCCAAGGGCTGAATCCGTATCCGAGTCGATCTAGTATGCAGTGCAACGAGTAAGTTAGCACCGCTCTCAGCCAGTTGTCTCGAGAAAACTCGTGTGCGGCCTCAGCACGGTCGAATTTTGGCCAGACAGTCACCACATGCGGGTATCACGGTCACCAGCTACGACTCGCCACGAGGGGCGTAGTGACAGAACGCAGTGACAGCACACGCACACCCGCAGGCGAGTGCAACCGGCACGTTCGACTCACACTCAGGCCCGTGTTGAAGAGCGACAATGCCGCGTCAGCCGCCTCCTCGTCCACCATGGACTGGACGCTGGTACTGCTGGAGTCAGGGCCTTGGTCGCCAGGGTCTCGGTGTCCGTTGGCAGAGTGGTCGCCACCGTCGTTCGGGTCGGCCGCGTCCGGCAGCTCTGCTGATTCTCCCACCCGTTTTGCGAAAGCAATCGACTCAGATGTGGACCCGGCGTCTGCCGCTGCTGTGTCTGGCGTCGCATGGGGTGACGGCACCGCTGTTCTCGAAGGACTAGCAGTGCTTAACACTGCCCCGGCCAAGAAGCCTCGAGAGTGCAGCGACGCCGGTGGCGTCGTCGCCTCTGTCTGTGAATATGCCGCCGTGCCGGAAAACGAGTCGACGTCCTCGACATCTGCCGACTCCGCTGTCGCGGGGCCGGTTCCCATCAAACTGACTGGTGTCGATGTGAAATCTAGATGCGTGATCCTCGCTGAATATGGCCATAAGCTTCGTCGCGCGTGTCGGCCTAGCTAGCTGAATCCAAGTCTGCCCTAGTTGGCACTTTGTCCGCTCTTTGCCGTTGGGTATGCGGCCCTGCTGTCTCCTTGTGGATTCTGCAGGAATGCAGACACGGGAAGGGGGCTGACAAGATATAGTAGGCCGGGGTAGAATCAGGGCATGTGACAACAATTTGCACCACGATATGCAACAAAGGCGACAGATTTTGTCAGATACCAGGAAGCTCGAGAACGCTGAACGGCATAGACGAAATAAGAAGAGCCGGGGAGATGAATTCGTGGCCCTTGACAAAGCTGTTTGCACGACGAGGGCAAGGGTCAAAGAAGAAAGAGATATAGTATCAAGATGAAGGGAGGTGGGGAGGGGGGGGGTTAGGAGAAATAGTGAGAGGGATATGAAGTCCGGCAAAAGAGTGACCAGAGTGAGGCAGGGTGCCAAATCAGAGTCAAAAGCGCCCGAAAGAAGGACCGAAAGAGGAAACTTGCCGGCCTGTTGTCTCCCGATACGCCTCGCAAACACCCACCCAGCGGACGGCGCAACAATGGACCCTCGGCTGCAGATCGTTTGCTGTGTCGGCCTCGCCCTGGCCGGTAGACTTGTGTGGTATGGGAGCGGGACGCCAGAGATGAGAGCCGTCATCTGGACAGGGAGAGCGACTGCAGGCTGCAAAGGGACGGGCGATGATACACGGCAGCACCGTTGCACACGGGCGTGGCGTTGCAGCGAAGGAACGGGGGCAGAGGACAGGACGGAGCGAGTGAGGACTGTAGTAAGGGAGGCACTTCGGGCCAACGAACTGGCGCCATGGTCGATCGCACCACGGCTACGGGGGTTCTTTTGGTTCTTCTAGTTCTTTTAGTCCTGCCTGTTCTCGTACTTTCGCTGCATTTCATATCTTTTCTTCCCTCGTCGTACTCCGCGCCCTCTTATGGAGGGTGGCAAGCTTCTTCCACGTTCCACTGCTCCTTTCTCGTCACCCTCGTATCGTATGATTGGCCGTAACTGGTAGCAGAGAACAGAGGGATCTTCCGCGAAGCAAACATTAGGAATCTGCCACACGTCAGTACATGCTATCCTCACGGCAGGTAATGCATGGAACGGCGAGCTGCGTCGTGCAGAATCGGGTTGATGCAGAGAGGGAGGACGAATAATGACGGTTGGAAGATAAAGGAAAGTAGGGGAAAAGGAGAATGGAGAAGGGAAAACGGAGAAAGAAGAACGGCTAACGGTAGACTGAGCATTACCCGCCGCTAACACAAGCGACGGTTTACGGAACTACCATCGAAGCGAAAAAGGAACAAGAGACAGGGAGCAACTAACCGTAAGAAGAAATCGACTGCGCGTACGTTGGGGACAACAGAAGCAGGGGGGGCGTCGTCATATTGCTGTGCATCTATTCCGAATAGGGCCGCCTCGAGGCCGTGATCTCGTAGATGAAAATCGGCAAGGACAAGTAGCCCCGTATACAAGCAGCAGTATGGAGATACCAGCACTTGTACGACGGACGAGATGGCTCTCGTATGGTTCTTGGTTGCAGCAACCGGGGCCATATTGGCTGCTGGCAAACGCATGCCTGCCTTTCTGGTTTTGTCGATAAGCCACGCCAACCTTAACCGCCGGGAGTCCCAAGTCATGGCTTCCATCCGCGTGGTTACCGTATCGGTCGACCACTTCTAGCCCGACACATGGTTTATCTCGGCCCAGCTCAGCCCTGCGTCTATCCCCTGCAGGCCCCCGTGTTCCGGCAGGAATCTTGTGCGAACAGGCCTGAACAGCAAACACGCCGTTTACACCGGGTGCACATAAACAAATCCACAATGATATTCAGCACGACTGGCACAGTGTCCACTATCGAGCCCGGCATCGTTATGAAAACGGCCTTTTTGTTCCAAGGTGAGAACACACTGGAGCTGGGAACCTGGCCTTCAAGATCGCGTCTTTTATCTTCGAACAGCCCAGCAAACACCCACGCACTATTGAGTGAGTGTCGCGCTTCCATGTTTTCTGTGAGCCAGGGGGGAGTCTGATGTGTCCGCCTGAAGAGTACTTTGGACAGGGCAGCGGCGACTCCGCAGCCGTCCTGCTCCGGGAGGCTAGCTACGGAGACTTGCAGACACATCCAACAAGATACCCGCGATCCCTCAGGCGTCGGCATTGCGTTGCACTCGTCATAGAGCAGAACCGTCTGCCCAACACGACCACCGAACGGAACTCGCCCCTCTTTTCTCCCCGGTGAAGGACGTGTCGACGGACAGCCATTTCTCGGAAGCCCGACGCACTCATGCGGTCCCCCATGTCGGTCTACGTCCACTACGCTGAGGGAAAGCAGGAAAAGCTGGATGCCAAAGTGTCCACGATGCGCTACGTAGCCGAGTATACCGCCATTCCGCTGCCGTTTGTGCTGCATCATAGCACCCGCGAAGAAAGACGCAACGGACTGGCGGGCGCCATAGGTCTGTTTGTCGCCATGGAATGGGTCAAGAACACGGGAGAGATCTATGCGATGCACTTAATACGCCAGGCCTCACGGTCAAAGACACGCCAAAGCTGGACCCCAGCATCGACGAGTGGACGCTGGCGCATCTGTACAGCCAGATGGCTGACGTACTGCTCCAATTGGCGCACTTGAGGCTGGGCAATATTCTTTCCTTCCAAATGGCTAGTGTATGGTGTTGCGCCTTCGAGTTTTTCTACCACTTCTCAGGTCTTACGCCGCGTGAGAGCCATTGTCCGTACCACTAAGCCACCCTTATCGATGGGCTCAAACATTTATCCCCATAACGTCCGACCACTCATCACATACATGCTCCTTGGCGGCACCGTCCTTTGCAGCTGCATCAGCAACCATGTTCCACTCTCTCGGGATCCTCCAGAACTTGATAGCCATTCCCGAGTTCTTGTAACGCTCGACCTCGCCCAGCAATACTTCCCAGAGGTCCTTGTTCTTGACGGGCCCTGCCCGCGTCATCCAGCCGTTCTGGACCCATGTTTTAGCCCATTTTGTGGAGCCTTCGACGATATAGTCGGAATCTGTGGCGACAACGAGAGTGTGGAAAGATTCGCCCGGCCAGAACCGAAAGCGTAGGGCTGCCATGACAGCGCGGAGTTCTGCTCGGTTGCTGGTCTGAGTAATGGTGTCGCCAAAGGGTCCTTTCGTCTCTAGGCGGCCAGCGGCGACGAGCCGCTGGCCTGAAGGACCCAGCCCGTGCCAGAAACCCCAGCCTGCCGTTGGGTTTTGTTGTCCGTTGTTCAGACACGCACCGTCGGTGTGGACAAGGACTGTGCCGGGGTCGTTTCTCAGAGTGTATCTGGAAGACCATGTTAATGACTCCTCGTCTTCCACAAACTCCACATGTACGTACCTTGTCACAAGCATATGCGCCTTCCGCCCAGAGAACAACTCCAGAGGAGTAATCGAGGCCGACGGCGGGACGAATTTGGAAGGGAAATCACGGCCGGTTCCTCTTCTCATATCTAGCGAGAAGCCTTCATGAAGGTACATGTGGGAGCCGCCTGCACCAAAGCCCGGGCTATCCGAGTCGTCGTCCTTCTCTTCCTCGTCCGTGTCATAGTCCTCAGAGTCGCCGCTCAGGATGTCATCCATGAAGCTGTAGTCTGCGCAGCACCTACCGCAGACCACCAGACCGTGCGGGCCACAGACCAGCCGGCCATCCGGCAGCTCACAGGGACCCTCCTCGTCATCGCTGCTACTTTCGGTGAGCGGTATAAGCCCCTGGGCTAGGAACCAACCGCGAGGCATCGATTTGTCTTGGTCTGGCGTATGCAGTGTTGAGCTCTGTGACAATCGGAGGACCGTTTGGTGGGCAACGGGTTCTAATAGACGAGACGAAAGCTTTGGGGCCTTTGTTGCTGATATGACCGCTGTCCATAGCTGGGTGTATCAAAAGTGGGGCACGAACCAACTGACGCGATCACGTGACAGAGTCTCCCCTCCCCTCCCAAGGTGCACCCCACTGTTGTTTAACCCAGCTCTGGGAAGCGTTAGTGAGAAGACTTTGTATGCTAACTGAAGCATGACGGCCATACAGCATTTGTGTTGTACGTCACGCTGTTCTGTCGCAGGGATTGTCGCCGTTCGTAGTTGGGACGCGGGATGGGACGTGGGATTCCCCCACGTCACGTGACATATGACCCTACTCCCTAGCTCGCAAAGGGGAATAGCGGCAAAGCTGGAGAGATCCATCTCGGTGAAAACGCGTCCACGCGAGACTTCAGACAGGGGAAACACGATGCCAGCGGCATTCCTTCCATTCTGACAGCCCCATCTTGGTGCATGGGAGGTCCATTGATCCGGCCCTGTCACGCTGCATGGCGTCTTCATATTCGTTTATAGACTTGTGTGAGTGCCGTCGTTTGTTGCTCGGAGATGACGAGGTAAACAAACAAAGAAACGCCCTGTGCTAACTCCCCGATCAGCTCGCCGTGGCCAGGGCAAACGGCCAGGCTCTGTCTCAGATAGCCCAGCAAAGAGGACCAGGACGGACCCTCTGCGGGGCGACATCAGTCTGCACCCAGACAACAGTGCCGTCCTTAGAGCCGAAACCTGCTACTCTGATTTCTTTTTCGGTCCGTTTGCGGGCGACAAGGATGACCCGGGGACGGAGGGCACAACAGCGACACCGGTAGTTCAGCATCAGCCGTCTCTGCGATCCAGCGGCCTCTCGAGGCTGGGAGCAGGACAGGCCGTAGTAGTGGATCTGACACAGTGTTCCGACGACGACGAAGACGACGACGACAACGAGCTGATATTGTCTTTTTTGACCGAGCCGGTCGTCTTTTCGGACACCGACGAAGGCACGCAGCACAAAGAGGCCGATGACTGGGACGATGACTACCGTGGCCGTCCCTTTTTCTACGACGAATGTGCTACCAAGTCGAACGACGACGACAAATGGTCCCAGGCTATGCCATTGCGTGAGGCGGCAGAGGAGACGGATGCCTTTCCGACTGACAGCCCCGCGTATCGACCCGACTCGAGGGACAAAGAACTCCTCGCTGCCCTCGTAGACGAGCCGTTCACGCTGTCCGATGGCGAAGAGGATCGATACGCCGCCCATAAGCGGCGACTAAATGATAAAAAGCTGTTCCTGGATACACGCGATTCTGCGGGAGTAGACATCGACCTGGCCGTCAATCTCAAAAATGAAACCGGAACCGGACCCGCTAAACATATACACGCGGTCCCGTTAGAACATATTCTGCCAGCCATCACGAAACAGGAGGATTCGGCCTTCAACATCAAGATCGAACAACTGCACAGCGGCATCACGCATACGCCGCACGTGCTCTACCGAGAAGAGAAGCCCTTGCCGCCCACTAGCCCATCCACCGCGGCAGATGATAATGCAAAGGGTCCTCTAAGCTACGGTACCGTCGCCATCTCTGCTCCAGACGACGATGGCCCGCCGCTCACCACAGAGCAGCAGCGTGTCGTGGACCTGGTCCTCGCCGGCCACAATGTGTTCTTCACAGGCCCCGCGGGTTGCGGCAAGTCCACGGTGCTGCACGCCTTCACCCGCCAGTTGAGGCGTCAGGGCAAAACTGTCAGTATCTTGGCGCCTACAGGCCGTGCCGCCCTCAATGTCGGCGGCATGACCACCTGGAGCTACGCTGGCTGGACCCCCGACATGCACAGCCGGCCCATCGGGGCCCTACGAGCTATCGCCTCCCGCAACGCCTTTGTCTGCAGCCGCCTCAACGAAACGGACGTCCTCGTGCTGGACGAGATCAGCATGGTCGAAAACCTGCACCTGGAGCGGCTCTCCGCCGTCCTTCAGGCGGCCCGCAAAAACTCGCGCGCCGCCTTTGGTGGCGTCCAGGTCGTCTTCACGGGCGACTTTTGCCAGCTGCCGCCACCGCGACCCTTTCAGACCTGCTTCCATTGCGGGTGCGACATGCTGGTGTACCAGGACCAGCCCGACCAAGCCAAGTCCTACGAGTGCCCCAAGGGTCACGCGACGTACGATGAGGCGGACATGTGGGCCTTCCGTAGCCGTGCCTGGGACCAGAGCGCCCTCGTGTGCGTGCTCCTGCAGGCGGTGCACCGGCAGCGGGACCGGTCTTCCGGCAGCTGCTGCAAAAGTGCCGCCTGGGTCTGCCGCTGACGGCCGCAGAAGTCAGGCGTCTGACACACGAGGGAGAGCGCGAAGACGCCGCCCCAGCGGCAAGCAGCTCGGCGGAGAACGGCCCGGGGAATGGACCGGGAAAGGACGCCTCATTTGGCGGCTCGGTGAAGGGCGAGACCAAGCGACACGACACGGAAGACACAAAGCCTGCGATCCCGCCGCCTCCGGAGCCCGTTCCCACGCGACTGTTCCCTACGCGCAGCGAGGCCGACCGTGTCAACCACCATGAGTTCAGCAAGCTACCTGGGCCAAGCCGCGTGTACTGGTCTCGCGACACCTTTGTGTGGCGTAACCAAAAGGATGACCAGCGTCTGCGGACAATGGGCCGCCGCGCACCAGCCTATGTGCCACCAGGTGTTGATGACAACGAAATTGAAGTCGACGGCGAGGGCGAGTATGTCTGTGACTGCGGTGGCTACGGCTACGGCGGCCACGAAAGCAACACCGGCACGTGCGGCTTCCGCGACCTTCTCCGCGTCCCGCCCACCTTGCTCGGCTCACCCATCCGCGGGCCGCTCGACGCCCTGCAGCAGCACCGCTACGACGACGTGCTCGAGCTGAAAGTTGGTATGGTCGTCATGCTGCTGGCGAATCTCGACATCGAAGCTGGCCTCTGCAACGGCTCCCAGGGCATCATCACTGGATTCACGGATGACGAGGACGGTGTCGGATTCGGCGACATTGGGGCTTCGGCCTCGAAAAATCGACCTGCACCGCCACTCCGCGATAAATCGAAAAAGAAGGCGCGGCCGTGGTGGGCGCGGGGCCTGGTGGAGAACGTCGATTACATTGCCTTTGACGAGGAGACGGCCGAGGGCGGCGAATCACGCACGGAGTACCGATCACGGGAGGTTCGTCTCTTCTTGGCAGAGGAATACGAGGACAGTCCAACGGCGAAGTCTGTGACTGTGGCGGCGGAGGAGGCGGTACAAGACAGAGATACGCAGACCAGCCCAGCCACATCACCCATGTCCCCCGCGACGAGCCGACGGCAGCCACAGTCAGCAGCAGCAAACAGCGCGCAAGAAGTATGGCTGGCCCATTGTGCAGATTTATGATGATCCCAACGCCGCCGTGGCCGCCGGCCCCACCACCGCAGGCACGGTGAACCTCGGTCGGTCTCTTACGGTAAGGCCGCACTGCTCTGTCTCAGAGATTGGTGTCAGTGAGCCGTACAGCTATCTGAGCCGCACGCAGGTGCCCTTGGCGCCGGCGTGGGCAGTCACGATCCACAAGAGCCAGGGGCTGACGCTAGACCGCGTGACTGTTAACTTGGGCCGCGCGTGGGCCGAGGGCCAGGTGTACGTGGCGCTGTCGCGAGCGCGCAGCCTCGCGGGGCTGCGGGTGGAGGGCAGCACGGCATGTCTCCAGATAGGCAGCGCTGGGGACAAGACGGTGCGTGAGTTTTTGCGGGCGGCCTTTGGCGATGCGGCCCTGGCGTATGGCTGGGGGGACTTGCACGGCGGCGGCCAAGGACTGCCTTTGCAAAAAGTAAGCCGTCGTGGCAAGCCTCTTTAGTAGCATACGGCGCACCTAGGATGAGCAGCTCGGCAGCGACTGGGATGGGATGGAGTCAGAACCCTCGTCTCATTATTGACAGTGGTAGATGTACCGCTCTGCATGCTTCACAGTTCGTGTAGCTGGCAAGACGTGTGCGAAACATTTGTGATCAGAGTAGTGCCATCTGAGAAGGACTTTTTTGTTGCTGCTGTTTTCGTCCTGGACTCTGTAAGTACGCTCCTGGCGCTGTACAAGAATAATGCCCCAGATTCCAATTACCACCCATCCACAAATCAGTTTTTTGAACCTCTGGATCGTTCGCTGCCTCCTTCGGCCTATCTGCCCGTGCCTCAGACCTTCGGCTTGTGCTCCGCCACGACGCGGGCTACCACGATGTCGAGGTCCTCGTCTTTGAAGCCCAGCAGGTCCATGGCGAACTCATCGCCCTTGGTTGTCCAGTCGCCCTCGATGACGCCGAGCGCGAACACGAGGTCCTCGACGGCCTCCAGGTCGCCTGCGTCCGCCTTGGCCTTGCGCTCTGCAATGTACTCATTCGTGTCGCGGTGGATGACCGTCCATTTTGCCGTCCCGGCCCCGGCAGTGGCCCGCTCCACGGCGGCCTGCAGCTCGTTCTGTGTCACGCAAAACGACTGCAGGAACAGGACACGGTTCGCGGTCGGGTCATCGGCGACAACAGTCCCAGCGGCGCTTGCCGATGCCCGCGACAGGACACGCACCACCGCCTCGCCGTAGCGCGCCAGCGTCGTCAGCGAGCTGCGCGGGCCGTTGCCGTCGCCCAGCACGACGTCCGCCAAGCGGGTGTCCAGATTGATGTGCAAGAAGTTGTGATGCAGGCCCCAGTCGAAAAAGTGCCCGCCGACGAGGCTTGTGAAGGAGAAGGCAGGCGCCCCGGTTGGCCCGCGCGCTGCAGCCTGCTCCCGCACGAGCGCTTGCAGCAGCGCCCGCACCGTCTCCTTCTTCTCAAACAGCGGCACCAGCGCGCGCGCGGTGGCGCTGCGCGCATCGACGCTGCCAAAGTCGGCGGGAATGTAGCGCTGGACGCCGGCAGCCGCAGCCGCGCGCGCGATCGCCAGATGGGTCGCGAGGCTGCGCAGCGGGAAGCACACGACGACGGCGTCCTGGCCGCGCAGGGCATGCACGAGGGCGGCAGGGGGGGGGGCGTCCTCGGCGGTGTCGGCCCAGGCCTCGTCGGCGACGGACAGCACCGCCACTCGGCCGTCTTGCTCGCCCTCGGCCACCGACGTCGAGGACGCACGGCGCAGGACGCTGACACGGAACCGGCCGGCGGTCAGGAGCGCATGCAGGACGGGGCCGCCGAGGTTGCCGTTGGCGCCGACGACGGTGACTGTCGAGATGGTCATTGTCAGGGTGCGTAGGGTGGTAGCTACACTATAGATGATGATAAGAGTTTGTTAGAGGTACAGTTGGGGAAGATCGACCAGGAAGTCGCTGTTGATAAGGTGCTGGCGGCTGCTGGCCCATCGCCTTGTCGCCTCCTTAGCTTCGATGCGGGCGGTATGGCGCAAGCCCGACTAGCTCCGCCATCATCCCATTCGTACCTACCAGACGCCCATGTTCGTGGCAAGCGTGGGCCATGGCTGTAGAGGTTAATTGCTTCGTTCTGGACCGGTACAGACTGCAAATAGTGGCCTAATAAACGCTAATATCACTATGGTACCAAATCGCCATGGCCGGGTGGGTCTGCCGGCCATCTCCAGGCCTGTAGGAGATGGTGCAGTCGTAGCAGAAGACGCGACACATTCGTCAACCTCGCGGTTAGTTACTGATCTTGCGTACATATAGGTGCGCGATGCATATGATGAGGATGATGGAAAAGAATACAAACTACGTCTAACGTCCGAACTCAGGAAGTCGGTATATCGGCAGACAAGGGCCTTGTCTTCAATGCGAGACAAGGCCGGCGATAGCAACAGGACTGGCCTAATGGCCCGGGACTACTCTCTATACAACCAGTTTATTCAGTTCTTGGGCTACGTAAGGACACCGACAAGTTGCGGGCAGCCTGACTTTACAAGCATCGAAGGCCGATCGCCAAAGACGGAGACTCGGTTGTATCTTGGCAATGCCGAAGTGGGATCTGACCCGGATAAACTTCAGGCGACGTGGACTCAAGAACGGTGCCTCTTTTCGATTATAGCGACATGCCAAGTGGAATAGGGACCTGTATTATGCGGGAAATAAGGTCCCGCTCGGCGAAAGTGAGCGGCAATATAAACCGGCCGGCAGAGGATGAGCCAGCCTGATGGCAAAAGGAAGCGAGATCCTAAACAGCCTCTTCCATCCCAGCAAGTCTCTCCCCGCTTCTTGGCCTGTTTTATAAAGTTGGCTCGCGGTCTCGCATCGGTGTGCGCGGTGGACGACCGCGGGGGACGAAGCTGCGAAAAGGGAGAGGTAGTCCAGTCATAATCCGTGTCCTCCTCTCCACGTTCCTCCTGTGTTGACCTTCCGTGTCTCTACTGGTCCCTTCCAGTGTCTGCTACAACATCTGTAGCCTTCTGTTCCACAACACACGTCGAAATCAAGCAGAACACCAAAATGGCGGCCTTGTCTTATCTCGGGGCTGCTCTGGCAGGCGTCATCATCGGGCAGCACGCCACAGGCGTCTCCGCTGCCGACTGCACCCGTACCGTTCTCCAGTCTGCGGCTGCCGACTACCTCTCCGCGGCCGCTACGGGCAAGCCGCCCTCCATGGTTGCCGCGACCAATTTCTCCTACATCGAGAATGACAGGCCTTTAGACATTACAAAGGGCATTCTGGCAAGCCCCATCACCATCGACTTCAACCGCACCTTCCTAGACACGGAGCAGTGCGGTGCATTCATTGAATTCAATGCAGCCTCGAACAAGAAGCCGTACGTCGTTTTGGCACGCGTCTTCATCGGAGCCGGCGCTGCGGATGCGGCCGCCACCAGGATCGTCGCCATTGACTCAGTCGTGACCAAGGACGGCGACTGGGCATTCAACGCCGCCGGCCACCTTGCCGCCGACAAGCAGGAGAAGTGGGACCCGATTCCCGAGGCCAAGCGTGACACGCGCGCCGTGCTCAAGGCGGCCGCCGACGCCTACCTCGACTCCTGGGGCGACGGCACTGTGTCGCCGCCCTTTGGCAACCCCTGCTCGCGCATCGAGGGCGGCACGTCGACGGCGCGTGGCGCCGCATCAGGCAACACGTGCAAGATGCCACAGTTCCCGCAGCCGTTCAAGATTGCCAGCCGCCGCTACCTGGTCGACCCAGACCTGGGCGCCGTCGACATCTTCAACAGCTTCCCCTTCATCGACAAAGCCAAACCTGACGGCACCGCCAGTACCAACCTGTACCGCATCGAGGGGGGCAAGATCCGATACATTCACGAGCTGACGGTGTGCACGAACAAGAACTGTGGCCGCTAGGGAGTGTCTGTTTGGGGGTTCCTTGGAAAGGAATGACGGGCGGTGCTCTTCGTTGGAGGCTGAAGGTGGTGCGGACATGTTTCTGACTAAAAAAATGAATACTGGAAGCCACGTACTTTTTCAGATAAAAATAATATTATCTTATTTTTTTGAAGCGTTTCCATTTATTTCTGTTAATTTTTCTTTTCTTTTTCTCTATTTTTCTTTTCTTTTTCTCTATTTTTCTTTTCGTTTCCAAAAAGTTCCGATATTCGCAATGCTAAGCCCCTTTGATCTTGCCTTTTAATTCGGTTTTACGAGTACCATGGTACCATCGAAACCAATACCCCCAAGAACTGTACTGTCCACACTGTCTTGTTTCGTTTTGATCCCGCGCTCCGTTGGTTGATGCTTTCGATGTCGTCCAGAGACAGATTACAGTTATGGTGGCTTCTCTTGTATCATGTGATTGGCTCAACGGCACCAGAAAAGCTCGCTCATTGGCTCTCGCCCAATGGCTCCTTGCTGGAGACGTGTGGGTCTGTCCGTTTGTTGACCTCTGCCCCCAGCGTCTCGGGTATCACGAGCAAGGAAGCTGCGACCGACCAGAGCTGCGTTTTGGAACAACCTCTTGCCAACCACCGGACATAACAGAAGGAGCTCCACATCTCGCTTCTTCGCCACGTTTGCTTCGTTTTCTGCTTCACCCATTCCGTGCCTTCACTGCCCGTCTCTTTGAGCTCTTCACAGGCCCACCTCGCTGCCACGTCGCTTCGCTGCCAAGATGTCGGAGTCCCGCCCTGACGGATGAAACAGCCGTCTTTCACTATCTGCAGGTTAGTGGCTATGAATATTGTCCATAAGGCAGCCATCCATGGCCTTTCAACTTTACTGAATCCATGTTCTTCAGCGCCGTGGACTCCGTGAATGACCGTGTCTTGGGCGGTGTCTTGTCTTGGACTATGTGCTTTTCGTTCACGCCTGAACGCAAACGCGACATCGGAGACGGCATGGGGATCTTGTTTGTACAACGGCAGTTGGGGACTAGGGAAACTCCCCGAACGGCTACATAAGGAACACCATGCCCGTCTTCTGTTCCTCTTTGTTTTCTGATGTCCCCTCCTCACTCCCAAAACATACCCCAAACAAAAGCTACAACCAAGAAACATCAACACTACCGACTTCCTTTGACATCCCTGTTCCCCCCCCCACACCACCCCACGCGTGCGACGGAGGTCCCCAAGAGAGCTATGGTGACTCTAGAGCAGATCTTTAACCACGTTGTCTTGCCTCCTAAGATCCCCGGGTCGCAGGATGAAAACACCGACGAGGTTGGGCTGGAGCTGCTTCGGCGATTGCGCCGCGCATGTGCTGCTATGAAACAGGCCACCGGCACGGACTTTGAAGCCGGCTGGAACCAGCTGGATAGGTCCCTCAACATTTGCCTCATGACCAGCAGCGGCAGCTTGACATCGATAACCCTTGCCCGGGCATTTGCATCGCTCAGAGAAGATGGAGCGTTCGTCACTCTGTACTTGGAAGTGCAGAACGCGGCGTTGATGGTTTACCCAGCGGATGAGTGAGTCGTCCCTCACACCCTGACTCGTTTCTGTCACTTCCCATCGTGGCCATAGCCATCGGTTCTCCGTCTGACAATGAGAGTAGTGGCAGCGGATCCAAGAACATTGTTTTCGAGGCCTTCGAGGCGTCTCCGCGATGCCAAGAGGTGCTTCAAGCGCACGACGTCCTCCGCTGGGATTTTCCCTCGCGAGCTGTTCAAATGTCCCAGGCCCAATTTGAAAAGGAACATTTTCAGCACAGTCTGGCAACTTTTCTCGAAAAGGCCGACGGCGAACTCCTTTCTCATCTGGCTGAGAAGGTGCACAAGGCCGGGGTCAACGTGAGCGAGATTCGCAATGTGACCAAGCCAGACCTCATCACCCATATGCTACTGTCCCTTCTACAGTCCATTGGCAGTGCGGCGGACGTCGTGACGTTGAGAAAGCGTGTCCGTGACGATGTGAACCTCGACAGTGGCGAGCTGCCCTGGAGACGACTCCCACTGTGGCTGGTGCTCCGCGTCTCCACACAGCGCCAGCTGGGCATTGTCTACGGACAATCTGTTGGCTACGCAGCATACAAGACACTGTCTTGCATGCTTCTCTCGGGGCTGTTGAACGACTGTATCCAAAGCTGCATGCATCCAGCCCTGATTGCTATACTCCAGAAAAAGCTAGGCCGTAAATTGGCGAAGCTGGAAGCCCACCAATACGATCACCCTCTCGATGATCGCGACAAGGCCACGATCGACCGGCTCCTCCGCACAACGGCGTCGATCTTTGAGGCGTCGATCAAAAACGCAGCGAAATACCTCGAATCGACATTGGCCAAGTTCAAGCACGAAACTCTCCGAAAAGTTCCCACACTGCCTCAACGTGCTGCCATCAGTGACTTGTTGTTGACCCTACCGCACAGTAGGCAATACTTAGAGAGCATTTGCCTGCCTCCGACCAACGACAGCCTCTCCAGGTTCAGCTGTGACGCAACTGAAACTGCAAACCTGAACAACAACCCTGCTTTCCGGAGCACCCTTGCATTTTCCAAAGACGTTTTGAGTACAGTTGGCAAGCTATGCGGGGCTCGGACACAAGCTACCATACTGTGGAAACGCGACTTGGGAACAATGACACCGGACGAAGCGGCCAGTACTTGTCGCCAAATCCAAGCGACAATCTTGTCTTTGATCGAACTTCTCACACCTGGATGTGTCGAAAACGTGGAGACGAACAGTGCACTGGTGCTGGAGATCTTTGACCAATGGACCATTCTTGACATCATATCTGTTTCTTTGTACCCTATGATTGCCGAGTACAGCCCGATCTTTCCCGCCTCCTTGCTCGACTTGATCCTGTTGCCGGACTTTGACTCCATGAGCCGTCTTCGAAAGATACAAAGCCACCTTGCCAGCCGTCATGCGGCAAACCTCTTCTCGACACGCACTATATTCTCCCCTGTGGACCACGTTTGTTTCGGTACGCGATTCGTAGACTCCTCGCAGGCGCATACTTCTCTGCACACGCGCATCAGAGCGAGCCAATGCTCGAGCATTGAGTCTAAAACACAGGAATGGAAGCGACTGTGTGGCGAGCACGACGATCTGTCGAGGAATATAGGTTCTCTCGAATGCACATGCTCTTACACTGGCGGCCAGCGAAACTGTAAGGGGTGTACGCGATGCTACAAATGGCGCGTGCGTAACAGAATGAAAATTGCGGTTTGGGAGAACCTTCTTCCCGACGACGCCTTTGCTGCGAAGGCTATTGTTTTCGAGCTCAACGTCCCCGACATCATTGCCACGTATCGAAACACAACCTGGAACATTGTGGCGCAGATCGCTTATCCAAAACTGCCCAAACCATCGAGACCGACAAAGAAGCTCGTTGATGCAGCAGTATCTAACTTTGGAACCATATCTAGCTCCGCTCAGGTAACTCTCGCCTCCGATCGTAAGGGTTTTGAGCAAACACACTACCGAACGGAGAAAATGAAGGCACGTCTTGAAGAAGTTCTTCTGCCACTCGCCGCGCGTTTCTGCCTGTTTGATTGTACGAACGGTGTCTTCATTTCGGAATTTACAGAGCCTTTGACACTGGCACACATATGTAGCACCTACATCCCCCCATTTCTGCAGAAGACTGTCATGCCGAAGAAGCAACACCCGCCAACAAATCCGGACGGCCCCACCTCGTACGAATGCATTGCTCATCGTCCTGAGTGTCCGCCGGAGGTGTCTGTCCACGAGTTTGATGCTTTCCAGAGACTGCTAGCTGGAACATCCAGACGCTGGATGACCATTCTGGTCGAGCTTGGCTGCTCGAACATAAATTTCAGCAAGCAAGACTCTACGCTTGTGTTGGCTCACCTAGCTCATCAGGCCGGACCGCTGGCGGACTCCTTGTGCGACAGCGACGCAGCAAGTGATCCCCTGGGCCTCTGCCATGCATTTTTTCGGGATGACTTGTTTGTCCGACGTCTGCTTGAAGAGCTTGGAAAACGGCTTCGCAGCGCCCAAAAGAATTGGCGCGAGGCAAGCATGATGGAGCTGCTCGTCACTCTGCTTCTTCGGGCAGACACACTTGTCCATGATGGAACTCACAAAGCTGCGATTGCGTCTTTGCTACAGTTGGCCCGACGAACCACCCTTTCCTGGGTGGATGACCTACGGGGCGAGGTCTTGAACGCTAGTGACAGCGATGCCTCCGAGCAAGCATCTATGTATGGGTTCAAGGCGGCACTTCTTTGCCGTCTAACGTTTCTGCCATACGCGAGGGACAGCGATGCTCAAATGCTTGCGGACGATTTGGCCGCTTTTGTCCGAGCCTCCATTGCTCTGCAGCAGAATCTCATTGTAGATGCCAACAGCCTGACACCGGCAGAGAAGGGCTTCCTGAAAAGAGACACCACAATGGCCAACCAACTACAGAGCACCGTCTGTTATGCCATCAAAAAGAACCAGGAAAGCTTCAACAATGCGATTTCGCTTGGCGTTGGCCTGGTGCCCGCACGAGGCCACCAGTATGATGTCGTAAAACCAGGCTTTGGCGACTGGCAGTTTCTGGCAGGGGGCAGCGATGGATGGATTGCATCTTCTCTGCGGCCGCTACATTCGACGCCGAACTCGACACGCCAGAGTGTCTGTTATCATATAACGCAAGGCTATGTCCTCCTGGATGGAAGGACAGTGGGGAAACTTCCCGACAATATTCGAGACTCCCACGAGGTGAAGGAGCTTTTTGGACACAGACACCTCCTTACATATCCATCGCATATCAATGGTATGAGCCATCGATTGGTACCAATTGTCGAGGGATTCATGATCCATTTCGGCCAGCGTGGAGGCAACGTCATTGTGCTGTCGGAGGACCGCAGCGGTGGCATTTGCGAGTATGTCCCCCGGCGGGCTTTCGTTGACTCTCGTGGGGTGTACGATCTCCCACGGCGCCTCGTCGACAACTGCTACCATTGGTTCAACCGAAGCAGCCTTGAGCTAGAAGTTCGGCAAGCCCGTAGCAAGTGGAAATCTATGGAAAGCAACTGGAAACTGCATGTTCCCAGGCGACAAGCACAACGGCGCCGCGTGTTGCTTGTCGACCCATTTTCGGAGGTCGCCAAGCTATTCACGAGAATCTTTGACGGCTTTGAAGATGTTCAGAGGTTGACAATCTTCCAACCGGATAAGGGCCCCCTGTCCGCCGAGCTACGGCACATGGAGCTGTCTTTTGTCGTCAACAGACTGGGCAATCTACATTGCCGCGAGCTGCTTGCCGAGGTTGACCCCGACCAAGATGCTGGAACTCTCTACGGCTATCAGAGCATGGTTGTTCTTCGGGACAGCACCGACAAGAGCCGTCGCAGCATCATCGCGCCGTTAGGTGAGCTTGTATGGAAGTGTCACGGCAGTCACATCTCTGTGCGGACGAAGGTTGATTCGACACCCCTGTATACAAGCCAAAATGCACGCCAAGATGGTGCGGGAAAGCAAGCCTATGCTCGGTTCGACATCGACCGTCTTCTTGGCCGTCTGACATGCCCGCCCGAGCCGCGTCTACTTTATACAAAGGCCCAGCTGCACGCCTTTACATCCACCCCTGTTCCTGACCCGCTTACGGGCCGAACAGGGGAGGAAGAATCCTTCCATACACTCCTCTCGGGACGCTGTCAGCCGTGGGTGCCTCTACAACCGGGGAGTGTGGGAATCCTCGGCCAGATCAAGAGGCTTGTTCCAGGCCGTGAGTACTATCCGAAAGGTTTACGCATGCTGCAAAAGGTTACATGGGACCCGCGTTTGCCTATTGGCACACAGAATGATTACTACAGACGGATTGTCCAGCAGATTGAGTTGAAAGCAGACGACCTGAGCCGCTTCACAGAGAAACCGTCCACTGATGCCAGCGCTGATCCAGCCATCGTTTCTCAGCACCAGGCCTCTTCGGGTGCCGATCTTCATTGTCGAGCAGAAGTGCAGAAGCTCCGATACGAATGCCCCCGCGAGGATATCGATCCCAAATGCCCTGTCCTGGTCAAAGATAGACCGTACACTTCCCTGGGCGTCGTTGGCGATCTTGTCCCAGACGGAGTGGAAAAGCTCACTTGCAGTGCGTCCTCAGTCTTCCAGGTAGTTACAATGCTACGTCGCCAGCCGCGAACCTTCCCAATGGGCAAAGCTGTGGCAGATATTCTCAGTGGCCGTGCGGTTGTTGGAGGGTTTCTGGCTTCTTTCCATGCAGACCTGACACCTATAAGCTCCCTGATGGAGAGCAGTACAATCTATGAGCTATGGGGAAGTCTTGTTGAGTTCTGTCGTGGCGCAAGAGCAGCCGGAGACGAATGCCGAGTGATGTTCACACTGGCTGTCCTTGCATTCTCCCCAAAGGCAGATATGGACGCCATCCGCCTGCTTGCGGCATATTCGTACTTGCCCCAGATCCAGTCGATCCAACCACCGATCCACGAGTCCTATTCCGGTTTCAAGTACAACGAAGAGCTTACGCTTGGCAAGTTGACAAGTCTCATTGAGACGGAATACGCCAAGTGCACAGTTGACGACATCATGACAAGGGGGTGGGAGAACGTTACGGCCATTGTGGACGCAAAACGCAACAAGCACAAGACGACATGTCGTGAAGAAGGTGCTCGTCTTGCCGATGAAGTTCTTTCGAGGTGGCCCAATGGCGCTGCTCCGGAGACTACCGACTTCACCTCCGAACATATTCAAGTGCCGTCGGCTCTCCGCAAGGTTGGTGGGTTGTGGGAACGACTGAGTCACAATAGAGACTTGTCCGCGTATGCCACAGAGGTGCAGTATGCCCTCGACGCATTCGTGACACCTCTAGCGGAATCCCCTACGAGGGGGCCGTCGTCGAGACCTTTGCAGAGCCTTTCAGCTCGAAGGGAGGTGATTCCATCTCTGACGGGTAAGCTAGTAGGCCGTCATGTGTCACGCACTGCACACACACAGAATCCGACAAAATTGCCAACGGACACCTTCCCGCCCCGTCGTGGATGCGAGACCAACCGCGCACCCCCCAAAGAGTTATCTGAGCTGCGTCATATCTTGGTGCCGTTGATGAAGTCTGCAGACCCTCTGCGCAAAACTTATGGCAGTGATCTGGCTGGCTCTCTTTCTGCCCTGGAGCAGCTCACACAAGGACTACTGGCCGTGAATGATAGTCCGCATACACTGACAAGGCCGTCGTCATCGTCGGCATTTGAAGCTCTCCATGCAGAAGAAAAACACGTTGCGAAAACTTTCAATGTGATCAAGGAAGCCCTCTCCGAGCCACGAGGTGGCCGCAGGTGGTTGGAAAGTGTTCGACTCTGGCCGCGGCTGACACCCACCACTGTCCTGGAGCTCCTCCAAACAGGCAAAGCCACTACCCCCTACGGGGTAGGGATGTTCCAAGCCCTGCTAGACTACGGGCTGTCTCTGGCCTCCCACCAACGCTTCCAACGCATTTGTCGCGCACTTCAGAACAACGACAACAGACGACTGAATGAAGAACTGGCCAATGAAGGCCACTCGAACTGGCAACCACGGCAGTACCCCGACTGGCTTCTGTTGGAGATTGACGCCAACATTCTCATTCGAGAGGATCAGGTCACTGTCGCTTCCGCCATGATCTCGCCGGAGTTCGAGACAAACTCCGTGTTCCAGCTGAACATGGGCAAAGGTGAGATCATTCACATTTAGAAATATTGTCCCCAGAATCCAACGCATATGGCCAGGATAAAGATCTTCCACTGACATCATATGCCACGAACTGAAAAGGCAAAACCTCGGTGATCCTCCCCATGGTTCTTTCCGTCCTCGCGAACGGAAAGCAGCTTGCGAGGTTGATCGTTCCAAAACCACTTTTGCTGCCCACCGCACAAGTCATACAGTCTCGTCTCGGCGGTCTTGTCAACCGAGAGGTACGGCACGTGTCATTCTCTAGGAGGCTTACATCTGGCCACGGATGCAGTGAGCTCGTCGGTGTGTTCAAATATTTACACTCAGGTCTCGCTGCTGAGCGCGGTATACTTCTTGCAGCCCCAGAACACATCCTGGCTTTCAAACTAAGTGGACAGCAATGCCTTGCAGATGGAAAAATCAGTGTGGCCCGTGAAATGATCGACTTCCAGGCTCAGCTTGAGGACTCGCTGTGCCGTGATGTCATGGATGAGTCCGACTTTACACTGGCTGTCCGGACCCAGCTCGTGTACCCTAGCGGCCAACTGACAATGGTAGACGGAGCGCCTCACCGCTGGCAGCTTATCCAGGAGCTTCTTGTGCTTGTCGAAGCCCACGTCAGGGTCCTACATGCAGAGCACCCAGACTGGATCGATGTCATTGATCGTCCTCACGGGGGATTTCCAATGATTTGCATACTACAGTCTAGCATTGAGGACTTGATTCACTGTCGTATCGTGAAGGACATTGTCCACGGGCGAGTACCGCTCCTACGGCCAACGCCAGAGGACGAATTGCAGAGTGGAGGAAAGGCTGACAGGGTGAAAGCATCTCCAACAAAAGCCCGTCAACTCCTCGAGCGCGCGCTGGATGAGAACGCCAGCGAAATCGACAATGCCAACGCGGCGGGTTTGTTTCGCGACTCGAAATCGGCTGCAAACAGCCTACTTCTTGTTCGCGGTCTTGTTAAGCACGGTGTATTGCTGTCCTGTCTCAAGAAACGGTGGAATGTTGAGTATGGCCTGCATCCGAATCGGTGGCCTATTGCTGTTCCATTCGAGGCCCGCGGCGTGCCGTCGGAACGCTCCGAGTTTGGGCACCCGGATGTTTCCATCATATTCACGTGTCTATCGTTTTACTATTCCGGCATCAACATGCAGCAGTTCCACACGAGTCTCGACCACGTGCTGCATCATGTCGATGACCCTTCGGCAGAGTACGAGCGGCTGACGTCTGGGGATGGAAACGTGAACATCCCGACCGAGCTGCAGCAGTGGAACGGAATCAACGTCGACGACAATGGCCAGGTTGAGATGCTCTGGAAGCATTTGCGCTTCACGCGGTCGGCCACCAACCACTATCTCAACACATTTGTCTTTCCTATGCACAGTCGCCAGTTTTCTGTCAAGCTGCAGGCGTCGGCATGGGACTTGCCCCTTCTATCGTCAGCGCAAATCGGGAACGATGGAGAACAAGCCCGCTCTCTCGCGAGAACCACTGGCTTCAGTGGAACCAACGACAACAAAGCCATGCTGCCTTTGACAATCAAACAAAAGGCTTTACCCGGCCTGGAACAGACAAGCGCCGAGGTTCTGACGTACCTGCTGCAGCTACGAAACCGGCAATATGTATGCACGGGCAAGAAGGGCTCGCGATGGACAGAAGTGGCTCTTGTCAGACATCTTGAGCGCCACAAAATCAGAGTTCTCATCGATGCCGGTGCATACATTCTGGAGCTGGGAAACGAGAGCCTAGCTCGGGCCTGGCTAAAGGTGGCAGAACGCGAGGTGAAGGCAGCAGTGTTCTTTGACGAAAGGGACAACCGTGCATGGGTCGTATTCCGTGACCCATCGGCAGACAAAGCACCCCTTGTTGCGACGCCGTTTGTTGACAGACTGGATGAGTGTGTCGTTTACTACGACGAGGCACACACGCGTGGTGTTGACCTGCAGCTCCCGGCAGCGGCGATGGGAGCTCTGACGCTTGCGCTGGGACAGACGAAAGACCACACAGTTCAAGGTAAGATGATGCGTATGGTTCTTGTTTTCCTTTGTTTCTTCTGTTGTTTCCTGTTATGAACCGTGACGACTAACGCTGTGAATCTAGCTGCCATGCGACTGAGACAGCTCGGCACTACCCAGTCCGTTATCTTCTTCGCCCCACCTGAAGTCGACCAGAGCATCCGAGACCTATGCAAGCACAACAACGGTGATGCTCCAGCGAACATCCAGTCTCCACAGGTAGTCGCTTGGCTGCTAGAACAGACATGCCGAGCAAATGAGCAGCTGAGGCCGCTGTACACGGCACACGGCCTCGACTTCTGTCGTCGCGCCGATGCTATGCTGAGCCACCGGGGTCGGCTGGACGAACTGGAGTCGCGGACATCGCTTTTAGGTGTCCTAGAGCAGCCAGAGCGCCAAACGCTACAGATCATGTACGGTACTGTCGGCGAAGGGGACGTGGCCGACAAGACGAAACTCAAGCACCCCCAGCTCCAAGCGTTTTCGACGGTACTACGTGGCTACCGACAAGACACGGCCAGTAGCGATACTCGGGCAAATCAAGCAATGCCACCTGGAGCGTTCGAGGAAGTTGAGCAAGAACGCGAGGTCGAGATGCAGATCGAGCAGGTGCGCATACCAAAGATTCGCTCCCACTACACAGCACTGCGCTTCCTCGGTAACGTTGCGGATGCCATCTGCGCATTTGTGCGTACGGGTGTGCTTTCGGGTGACCGCGGTTACGAGACCGTGTTCTCCAATATAGCTCGAAGCGCCGTAGGCAAGCGGTACAACGTCCACGGGACTGGCTCCCGGCTGTTTGTGTCGACAGAGTTTGCCAGAACCGTTGCGCGACCGGGAAATGGACGTATAGCGTTCGATGATTTTATGGTGAGTTGTTGGCAAACCGAACCTTGTGTCTGTCAAGACGCTTCTTGTGCTAGACGCTGACGCCGCATTTCTTTCCGTCCTCTGCAGCGACCTGTTGAATGGCTACTCTGGAGTCCCTCAACAGAGACGGGCATTGTAGTCATCCCAGAGGAGTTAGAGATCCTGATGCCGTCGATTCAAGCTTCCAAACACGTGCACCTTGTCGTGTACGCGGCGCCCGTCACGAGGATGATGCTGGATTTTAGCAGCCTCGATTTCTACTCGTTCCCAACACTGCCCGACAGAGACTACATCTTCCCAGCGTGGCTTCGTATCGAGCTGGGGATCCTGGCTGGTCGCTTGTACATGCGGTTCGATGAAGCGCAGGACATGAGTGGTTATCTAAACCGAGTCACACGCGAGAAAGAAGAAGATGTAGACAAGGTGAAAGAGGAAGAGCAGAAGGACAAACGAGTCAAGGAACCGACGCAGGCCGCTTGGTTTTGCGCGGATCCAAAGGGCTTCCTGCTGGAATGGTTGCCCCTCCGCCGCACAGCGCATGACATATTACACACGCCTGCAGCTTACATTTGCCAGGGGCGGGAACTGCGTCCGCATCACACCTTCTTTTCCCAGGGCCAGGAGGGGCCGGACATAGAATTCGAGGTCGAGGCGGCGGCGGATCGTGAGCAGGTGGAGGATGACGGGGGTACCTGGGAGGAGGTGGAGGACTTTGATCACGCAGGCATAAGAGGGGCGGCGGAGGCTGATGCCAGCGAGAGGGTGGTCAGCGACAGCGAGTTGAGTAGATCGGGAGAAGTAGGGGGTGCGCGCGTGGGTGTGTAAGGGGAGGCACACTGAAAGAGTGTTGGGATCATGCAAGGGTTCTAAGCCGTATGGCCGTTCTTGTTAGTGTGTTCTCCTTTGGCTTTTGATTTGCTTTCCTTTGGCCGACTCTCGACTTGTGCATTCATTGGTCGTGATAAGAGAAGGGAAGTGTGGGAGACGAGAGAGTGTAGAAAAATGCGGAATTATGCAGATCAAAGGCGTGGGAGGGGGAGGGGTGGGGGGTGTACGTAAAGAGGATGACTTGGTCATGCAGGACGCCCCCCCCCCCGAGGCAGTCTGGCAGATGGTCTGGCAGAGATGTACTTGGATACGTGGTAGACACTACGCCACAAAACCTCAGAGTGATGGATGTCTCTCTTGTCGGGTGTGTTTAATTGGGCGTGTGGCCATCTGCTACTCCGGTTCGACCAGCTCTCGGACACGAAACTAAAAAAAGCAATGATAAACAAGAACAAGCCAACAAATCAAGACGACGCCCGAGGGTAAGTCGAGGGGTGCTTATCGGCAGTCTCGAAGTCTCGACGTCTCTCGTGTCTTGGTCGCCCCTGTTTTTGCAGATGAAGCTGCTCGCAACCCAGTCGATTCGATCGTCCCTCACCCCCTCTCGCCTTTCCCCCCCTCCCGTGTTGTTTTAATAGCCTGTATTGACTTTGGTTTTCTTCTGAGTTCCCTCTTGCGTGCTGCCGTAAATCTCACATAATATCCCCTAACCCGCCCCCTTTCGTATGTTGACGCCTGCCACACACACACACACACACACACACACACATTGCATCGTCACACTCTGCACGTTTCGTTCTGGCCACTTCATGACATATTCGTCTCCCCTCCTCACGAACTAGGCATTTTTATACTCAAGCTGCATACGTGCCACACAATGACGCCCCCCCATAACCTCCTCCGCCTTCCCGACACCCTGGCGGCTTGGCCCTGGCCACGGGCCCAGAACCCGGGCTACGCGATCGTGGCCGCGCAGTCAAAGGCGTGGCTACGGGCGTTTGGTGCCTTTCCAGCGGCTGTGCAGGATGCCTTTGACGCGTGCGACTTCGGTAAGAACCCTAAGGGGGGGGGGGGGGGGGGGGTGAGAAGCCACGGGTGATCGTTGGAGATCCTGGGATCAAGGATCCTTGTGGACCGGATAGGATCAGATCAGATCAGATCAGATCAGATGAGATCACTGACCCGGATTCTCATCCGATGTGTGAGACAAGGAGACTTGCGGCCAATGGGAGTTGGACGGCTCGGAAGAAGAGTTGTGGCATGACACACTGCTGACAGATGGCCGATGATCCCACTCCATTTTTTGGTGTTTGTACACAAAACAGGCCTCCTCGCGTCGCTTGCCTATCCGCGCCTGAGCAAAGGTACGTAAATTCCAGATTTGCAGGTATGGGTGGAGTGGTCACAACGGAGTGAAAAAAAAGAAGAAATATGCGATATGTTGGAAGGAAAGTGAGACGATGGGGATAACAACTGGTCGGCTGACGTCTCCCGCACTCCACCCCTCAGACCACCTGCGTATCTGCTGCGATGTCATGAACGTCTTCTTCGTCATCGAGGAGTACACAGACGACGCCACCGCAGCGGAAACGGCCGCCGTCGCCGCCGTCGTCATGGACGCCCTGCGCAATCCCCACGATGTCGAAGTGCCACCGTGTCTGCCTGTGGGAGTGCAGCGACAGAACGGCCAGCAGCCTCACCTTGTACTCGCCCGCGAGATTGTGCGCCAGTTCTGGGCCAACGCTACACGCACCGCTTCAGCCGGCACACAGGCCCGCTTCATCACTGCCTTCGAGGCGTATCTAGCGGCAGTCATCGACGAGGCGGCCGACCGGGCCGCGGCATCATCGTCGGCCGTATCCTCTGGGAATGCCACGCGCCACTCCGTCTCTTCGTACCTGAAGCTGCGCCGCCGCACCATCGGCTGCTGGCCGTCGTTTGCTCTGTTGACGCTGGGCCAGAACGACGACGACGATGCGCTGACAGACACCGTCCTACAGCATCCAGTAGCGGTGGCTTTAGGCAACCTGGCGACGGAGATGATTTTGATTGGAAACGTGAGTATTCTTTAGAGGCAGAATAGATGCTTACGGGAAAAAGAGGAGCCTTTTGGTGTGGTGTCTAATGGTAAGAGCATATCTAATGTGTCTCCATGCTAACCCCCTTGCCAAGGACCTCGCCTCGTACAACAGAGAGCGCTCGTCGGGCGCCGTGCACAACCTCATCACCGTTGTGCAGCAAGAGCAGCAGGCAGACCAGCATGGCTACCACCAGCGCGGCTGCTCCGTCCAGGACGCCGTAGACTGGGTGGGCACCTACCACGACACGCTGGCGCTGCAGTTCCGCGCGCTGCACGCGACGGTGCACCGGAAGGAGTTCACCGGCGGGAGCCAGGCCGCCCTGCGCGAATATGCCGACGGGCTCGGCAACTGGGTGCGCGCCAACGACCAGTGGAGCTTTGAAAGTCCGCGGTACTTTGGGCGTCACGGGCGCGAGGTGCAAATGACGCGGGTGGTGGCTCTGGCGCCACTGAAGGTCGTGGGG
The DNA here is from genome assembly GCA_019925425.1 of Ophiostoma pallidulum. Lineage (NCBI taxonomy): Eukaryota > Fungi > Ascomycota > Sordariomycetes > Ophiostomatales > Ophiostomataceae > Ophiostoma > Ophiostoma pallidulum. The sequence continues at coordinate 252,828 of JADHKO010000006.1, read as the reverse complement.
GAGGGAAGTGTGGATGAGAAGTAAAGGGAGTGGCAGGAGACACGGTCGATAATAAGAATATAAGAATATAGCACCATATAACCTGGACCAATCCAGCTCCGTGACAGAGCGCGAGGCTGCGTGCGGGCCCGGCCGTCGGTGGCAATTGTGGGTCGCCGAGCGGCCGCGGGGCGTCTCCACTGTTTCCGGTGATATTTGTCAGCGGAGGTTCCGCGGAACCCGAACATCGTAAGTCTTGTCGACGGCCGCCCTTCAACGCGAGTCGAGTGCTGGGCGAATGATCTTCCATCATCAACGCTAGGCGCCAAAAGGCAACATGGACAAGACCGTGCCGCAACGAAGGGCGTGCGATCTCTGCTACAGGAAGAGGATCAAATGCGACGCGCAGAAGCCGCGCTGCTCCAATTGCGTCGTGTACGACTCCGCCTGCACGTACGTCTCGGCGAGTCGCAAGGTCGGGTCGCGGCGCAAGGAAAAGGAGTCTGGAAAAGCAGAAGCTGCCCTGCAGTCGCGGGTCGAGAGCCTTGAAACGGAACTAAGGCTGCTTTCGGAGAAGGTCGAAAAACTCACGAGGCCTGCGCTCGACGCCCAAGACGTCACGCAAGTGCACTATGGCTCCTCGTTAATCACGGGTAGTACCGACATCGACGATACCTGGCAGCGTACCGGGTGGGGCATGCACCATGTGGCCAAGGACCTGCCGCCATTGCACGACGTCCTGCCCATTGTGGAGGGCTACCTATCAACGTCCAATGCCATCCTTCCGCTCTTCGACTCGGCAACCCTGCTGGACATGGTGAAGAAGTGGTATTGGTTTCCAGAGGAGAGAGACGCAACGACCTGGGCGGCCATCAATGTCGTCCTCGCGCTCGCGCTGCGATTCAACGATGTCGACGCTCCATATCCGGCCCGCCGCACGGCCGAGTATGTCAACAACACACAGTCGGTGCTGACCGAGGTGATCATGGGCGACACGCACCTGATCAACGTGCAGGTGCTCGTCGGGCTCGTCATGCTCTTCCAAGGGTCCCAGGATATGGGTCCGCCCACAATCCTAATCGCCACCGCGGTTCGCCTCGCACATCGCCTGGGGCTGCACACCAGGAGCAGCTCTGCGAATCTGGACCGCCACTTGGCCGTGCAGCGCAGCCGCGTCTTTTGGATTGCATATATCCTCGACCGAGACATCAGCATACGCATCAGACAGACGCCGGTGCAGCACGAGGCCGAGATCGACTTGGATCTGCCAGCCGACGAGCTCCTCGGCGACGACCAGGCAGGGTGTGTCTTTGTGGCACACGGTCGCACCAAGATGAACTTCTTTAGCGCCCGCATCCAGCTGGCACGCATCCAAGGCACCGTCTACGACTGCCTCTTCTCGGTGCAAGCGCAACGCTTCAGCACGGAGGAGCGGACCCGGAAGGTGGTCGACATCGGCGCCATGCTCGATGCCTGGATGGCCTCGATACCGCACGACTTCCACCCGAGCGCCTTGGCAGAGACTGGACCACTGGGCTTCTCGCGATCGTTTTGTATCCTCTATGCCGCTCGCCTGACATGTCTGTGTCTGATCAACCGCGCCCATCCATGGAATGTACTATGGGTGGAGGGTCTACAGGACTACAGCAGAAGCATCGCGACGGGAAAGGCGTCGTCGTCGGAGCTGCTGCTGCCACTCGGCTGGCAGACGGTCGTAGACGAGTCGCGAGACTTTATGAGACTCTTCGTGAGCGTGCCGCTGAAAGACGCATCATTCATATGGTAAGAAAACGGTCTCCCTATCCTGTGTGACATGATGCGGTAGCTGACCATGATAACCCTCCCAACGCAACAGGATGACGCTGTGTGCATATGTCTCCGGCATGATGTGTCTGACGGCGCATCTCATCTGCAACCCACAGCACCAGACGGTCGCGGGCGACATGGCACTTGCAGATGCAGCGCTGCAGTTTGTGGACGGCATGGCAAAGCAGACGAACTGGCCAATGTTGATCAAGATCCGGGATACCTGTACAGAGCTCATCTTGCATGCACGCAGCATAGCGGGGCCGAGCGACGACGCGTGCGTGCCAGAGAGCCCTCTCTGCTTGTCGGGTGAGGCGCTCGCCTCTCTCTTTGTTGAATCCGCTGGTGAGCTGGCTTTTGACACTGCGCCGCCGGTGGTTGGCGTTGACGACTTGAGCGGCAGCTGGGACCTGCCAGACGGCGAAGCCGACTGGGAAGTGATGCAGAGATAGCTCGAAGTGCGAGACGCGAATTTGGCTGTGGAGCTCAAGCGATCCTATTTTTTCCATCCATTGGTATTCGTTTTTTGGTGTTTTGTAAGCTACTCCCGTGGAATAGATTAATGACGAATCCGAGGTGAAGCGTCTAGATTTGTTGAATATGCCTGTGCTGTGGAGGAACGGCCACATTTCATGGATTATGTACCATTTGATGCTGTCCTTCCGCGGAACCCTTTTCAGCTTTTGCATGTGTCCAAGACAGCGTGTGGCCACCCGGATCCTCAACTCCCGGAACCTCCACGGAACGTCTCGATTTCAAAAGTGCCCCACCGCCCGCATCCCCAGAATATCGCATAGTGGCATATCGAGGAGGAAGAAGCGAGGCCGGATATTTCTGGCCGCTTCAGTTGAGGAAGCTGCTCAGGAAGCTGGGAGGTAGATATATACCACAATCCCCCAGGATGTCTGGGTGCAGCCAGGTTAGTTACACGCCACCAAGCCCCTCGAAACATTCCCGTCCGCACTCATTTGCTACAACTGCGCCATGGCTCCCAACAGTGAAATCCCGCCCCCAGGCTTTGTCTCCTTCACAAAGACATGGCACACAAAGCCCTATCCTGCCATCACACCGACGCGGCCTGAGCTGTCGGCTGCAGGCAAGAATGTTGTTGTGACGGGCGGCGGCACGGGCATCGGCAGAGCCATCGCCGTCGCATTCGCTCAGGCCGGTGCTGCGTCCGTGGCCATCCTCGGCCGCCGCATCGACCGCCTCGAAGCGGCCGCGGCTGTCATTACCCAGGCTGGCAGACAGACCACCCGTGTGCTCGTTGAGACGGCAGACGCCACGCAGCGCGCGACCTTGGACGCGGCCCTCCAGCGCATCACCGACAAGGTCGGAAAGATCGACATCTTCGTCTCCAACGCCGGCATCCTGCCGGCCGAGGCGCCAGTGCAAGACTACGAGCTGGGCGAGTTCCGGCGTGCTATGGAGACCAACGTTATCGGTACCCTCAACGCAGTACAGGCCTTCCTGCCGCTGGCAGCCCCCAGTGCCAAGCTCTTTAGCATCTCGTCGTGCATCGGCCACTTTGCTCCCATGGAGGGTGTGTTTGCGTATGCCGTCAGCAAGGCTGCGGCTGCTAAACTGCTCGACTACGTTGCCGATGAGAACCCAGACTTGCACGTCGTCAATGTCCACCCGGGCATCGTTGACACGGAGATCAACGCCGACAGGAAGCACAAAGGGCTCGATCAGCGTAAGTTTGCTACGTTCCCCGCATGCCTAGATTGCCTCGCATCTACTGACTTCGCCTGCAGCTGAGCTCCCCGCGTCCTTTCTCGTGTGGCTGGCGTCGCCCGAGGCGAAGTTCCTCAAAGGCAAGTACGTCTGGTCGAACTGGGACGTCGAAGAGCTGGTTGCACGGGCGGAAGAGATTGAGAGTTCGTGGCTACTTCGCATCATTCTCGAAGGCGTCCCTATGTAAGGCAGCTTGTACAATACGCCGCGTTGCTAGCAACCACCAGAAATGGTACGGAGTTTTTTGGTAGTAAGATACTATATAGCCCCGGCGCACAAAGGGTTCCACCCAGTAGACTACATAGATCCATACACATCACAGTGCCATTCACCAATATTCGCTCCCCTTCCTCCTACTTACCCCCCACCTTGGTCGCCCGCAGCCACACCTCGCCGTCCGGCCGCAGCTGCCCCGATGGGTTCACCACAGGGATCTTGCCCCGATTGATCGACTCTAGGTCGAACCGCCTCACGAGCGCTAGGATCGCCACCTTGAAGTTGAGTGTTGCCAGCGCCCGGCCGATGCACGCGCGCGGGCCATGCCCAAACCCAGCCCACGCATACATCTCGCCGTCGACCGCGCCGCCGGCCGGCTGGTCCCAGCGCTCGGGCCGGAACTCGGCGGCGTCCGGTCCCCAGAGCGCTGGGTTGCACTGCAGGACGGCCGGCACGGGAATGAGCGTGGTGCCCTTGCGGATGAACTGTCCGCCGACGACAACGTCCTGGATGGCGACGCGCGGGATGCCCGCCACGGGCGGCTGCAGGCGCAGCGTCTCCTTCATGACGTTGTCGAGGTAGCGCAGGCTGTCAATGGCAGCATACGTTGGCACGGCTTCTTTGTCGTCGCCCTTGCCGCTGCTGCCATTGCACGCTGACAACAACGGCGACGCGTTGGCCTCGTCGCGCAGCTTGCGCACAACGTCCGGGTAGAGGCCCAGGATATGTGTGGCAAAGGTGAGCGCGCCGGCGGTGGTCTCGTGGCCGGTGGCCATGAAATTGAGAACCTTGCAGGTGTTAGTCTGGAAGTGCCAAGGTGTGCTCTGTCCTTTCCGTCTCTCGCCCTACTCACCTGTTCGACCAGGTCCGCCTTGGTCCAGCGGTCCTCGGTGGCCAGGTACCTGGTCTCGATCATGTATGTCAAAAGGTCACGTTGGGTGCTGTGTGCCTCAGCGCCGTCAGTGTCGTCGGTACCATCCGTAACGTCTGTTTCGCCGGTGTTGACTTTGACAGCACTTGCCGCTTTTGCCGCAGCACGGCTCGCCTGGACCACACAAATACGCTCCTCGGTGACGTCCGTCAGGATGGTACGCAGGCGTGCGCTGGCATGCATGAAGCTGCGGTTCTCGCGCAGAGGTAGCCAGCGGATGGGCACGAGCAGATTGACTGCGGCCAGCACCATGCCGGTGGTTGACAGGTCGAACATGGCCTCGTAGCATGTCTGGAACTCGGTGTGCGAGTCAAAGTTGTGCAGGTCCCGGCCGAGCGCGAAGATGCCGATGACGTCGAGCGTGATCTTGGAGAAGAGCCGCTTGACTGTTCATAGTCTCGTTAGTGCGGCTGTTGCTTCTTCTGAGAATATTAATACGATCGCCGCAATACTCTGCTCCCTTCTACCCACTCTCAATGAGACCACCGTCCTCGGCACAGGCGCGGTCAACCTCGCGCACAAGGCGCAGGGCCTTCTCGTGGAAGACGGGCAGGTAGGCCTTGACGTTGGCGACAGTGAAAAGGCCACCGAGTGCTTTGCGCTGGGCGCGGTGGTCGGCGCCCTCAGCAAAGACGAGGCCGACGCCGATGATGTCGCCGATGAGGCGGCGGAACGGCAGCGACCGCACAAAGGCGTAGCAGTGCGTGTGCATGACATCGCGGTACGTGGCGGCGCTGTTGAGCAGCACGCCGTCGCCATGGCCAAACTCAAAGTAGCGGATCAGCGGCGCCGTCGGCCATTGCTGCATCCACGTCTTGTACGGCTCCTCGGGGTCACCGGAGCGAAACTGGTTGAGATGCTGGCCGAGGAGGAAGTGGTGATCCTGTGTGAAAGTTGTGAGAACGGTCAGCGGTTTTCCGAGAAGACACTGTATGTCTGCCTTTCTTTGCCATCAACCCGACGCACTTTTGGGCCCGGCAGATGGCGGAGGGGCGACACATAGTAAGGATAAACAAAGAGGTCGTACAGCGCCTTGATGACACCAGCTGCGAGCAGGCAGAGGCTGCCGTAGATGGCGGACCGCCACATGAGCGTGGTGATATCCAAGGGAGGCAGCGTCATTGTCAGGCTTGGTAAGAAGCAAGGGAACAGGTAATATAACGGTAAGGCAAGATGTGGCTTGTACGGCTGCTCTTTCAGTTTCTTAACTCTGCCAGACTCACACACAGAAACGGATGGAGCGAGGACAATATACCCTCGGCGAGAGGTCATGGTGTCTCGCTAGCACATACTGGACGGCCTCGCTTACACGCCACCGTCCGATGGGAGGCAGACATTCCCGGAGCCTTTCGTGTCTCGCCTCCCACAGCCCTCTCCGATCTCCGACGAGTCATTGACGTTCCTGTCCACCGCTCCCTCCGTCTATCAACCCCTCTTGCATTACGACTCTTTTGAAGAGCGGGTTGTCAATGCGAGCTGAGATAACGTTCCTGTGATGGGCACAAACCAGACCAGAACAGGAAAGAGGAAGAAATCAGGACGCAAAAGGCAAAAGGTAATAGGCACAAATGCACTGGCAGGCACAAGACGGATCCGTTCCGCATGCCACGAGAGAGACTCGACCAGTCTCGGACCCTGGCTGCACGGCGCGGCTTCGATGATGCCTGGGCGGGCGTTGATCACCTGTCCCCGGAGATATCTTGCGCCATCCACGTACACACGCGCACCCACTCACCGCTCTTCTATCGTTTGTCGTGCCATTGCGAGCTACTTGAGCCATCAGCCGGCCATCTCACGTCTCGAGACATGCCCGTTGGCTCTCACGATCACATTCTCTCCCCATTTCCTCGTCCGGAGCCTTCTCTGATTCAGGCTCTCGTCGTCTCTATCGGTCACACTGCATCGTTAGCTGCAAATCCTATCTCCGGGAGCGAGGCAGATAACCGCCAAGACACCACGGATATACGTGTCAGGAGGTCGCCGCCGTGGAAGGAGGGAGGGAGGGAGAGGGGAGGAACTCGCACGGCTCAGCCGTCCTGCTCGCCGACCTGCAGCGTAGGCAGCAGTGCATGGGGGACTGTTCCTGACGACCTTGCCTCCGACGCACGATGCGCTGTTTTTGAGTCGAGTGTGTGTGCGTGTTTGTGAGCTGGCGTATCTGGATTGGATATCGGTTGCATCTTGCATCTTACGTCTTGAGGCCATCGGTTTTTGCAGGGTCTCTTCCCGACGTCCAACCTTCTTTCAGCTGGCACACCCACATAGATGCGCGTACGCCCGCATGTGCCGCCAACCGGTCTGTTGGTTGGGTCGTCCCTCGTGATGCTTCCCACAGGAAGGCAAAAGGTCAGCATAAAGACGGCTGTCCCGACGGCTGTGGCCACAAGAGCACCAACAACCTGTGCGTGAGCGTCAACAGTGAGTTCTCTTCGAACGGCGACGCCGCGACTGTTCCAACAGATGTACTGCTCCGTACCGTCTACCCCGTCCTCTTGAACCAAGATCTAAACCAAGTCGGGGTAGAGAAGGGCGGAGGCTGCTGTTTCGTGAACGGCAAACGAAACAGAACGAGATAGAGACAGCCTTAGGACAGAAAATTGCACATGCATGATATTGTTGGGCCAGTTAGGCCTTAGTTGTTGGGCCGTTGGCTGCAGCCGTTGCCGTTGCGAGCTAACGAGAGGTTGAACAAATATCGGAAAAGTGTTGTTGGCCGAGCACGCTCTGCAGGATGATGACGCCTTATGCAGCATGCTGCCTACATCCTCTTGCGAGCGGCGGAGACCCGCCAAAGAGAGGGGAGGTGGGAGGGGAAGAAGGACGGATGAGGGATTGAGGCGTAGGATTTGGAAGCAGACACGGTCCGAGGCGGCCAGAACGCGTAGCCTATGCAGCTCATTTTTTGTTCGTATGTGTTTAGTGGCAGAAGAAGGTGCTCCGAGACGCTGCATGAGTGGAGACGAGGGATAAGGTTAAGATGGAGAAGAGGGAAAATAGGTGCGAAGCAGCCAAGACGCGTGTCTCGTATCTTTTTCTCTTTTATTCTTTTCTTTCGTTCTTTTTGTCTCGGTCAGGCGTCCGTCTGTCGTCCGAACTTCTTTCTCCCTCTCGTCCAACTTCCAACAACGTTGCACTTGCCAGTCCCTGACTCCTGACTGAAAGGTGTGTGTAGTGTCCTGGAGGCAACACCCGCAGGGCTGGACCCTGGGCCGTTGTCGGGCGAAAATCAATACCACATCTGTCCTACCCTCTCTTCACCCGCTTCACCCTCCTCGCGAACTTGACTCGTTTCATCTCGTCTTCCCTTGCTCAGTAACCACCCCATGGCTGAAGGTGCAACCTGCACACCGACACCTTGACACCTCCATCGCAGGTCATGCACACCCTCTTCTCGTCTTTTTTTTCCTTTCTTTTTTTTTGACTTTTTGTCTCTTATCCTCTTTCCTCTTCCACCTTCTCGTTTTGGTATCCCTCCTTTGTTCTTGGGGTTACACTGCATACACTACTTGCAATGCACGGCGTGTGGACACTACGCTTCTCCCAGAGCAGCACTGCCCCCTGTCGTTTTCTCCCCGCCCGTTCGTCCTCGCTATGAGTCCTCACTATGCAGGGGGCGTAAGTGGCGAGGGTCCAGCCCCTCCCCCCCCCCCCCCTTCCCCCAGCAACTAGTTATGCAGTCTCTAACCGACCTCTAAACAAACCAAAAAGCGCTCACGAGACTACGCCACCGGAGCCAATGGCTGCTCCCCTGTTGCATGTCCCGTTGAGGATCGGATGCAGGCCGCATTTCCACCTGCACCTCCTTCCATCCCCCCCTCCACTGCCGCGACCAAGATCCAGCCTCATCGACGAACGCGGAATGGCGGAACCAAGATTGCACCGTAAACTGCTTGAACGCATACACACGGATCGCAGGACGTACAGCTCTGTACTTGATACCTGGCGGCCTTGTACCCTCGTTCGCCACCGGTGATCTAAGAGTACTCTGTTTTCTTTTCCCTCCTTGTTTTTTTTTTCCTTTCATTTACTTGTCTCTACACGCACCCCCTCCCCCTCCTCATTGCACCATCCGATCCATGTCATCTTGCATCCGCTACGGGCGACGGTTGGACGATGCTCGGCGAAGAAGAAATGAGGCCAAAGGGTCGAAAATAGAATGCGTAAATAAACAGAGAGAATAAAAAGAAAAACAAAATAAAATAAAATAAACCTGCAGAATGTGATCACATGAAGCCAGATTTTGACACATATCGCGTCGTCGTCATTGGAGAGCAACTCCACGATGCCGGTTCAGGAAGAATAAAAATAATCAAAAGTGTAAATCGTCACTACGCGGAGCAGAGACTCAATGCGAGCTGCAATCTGCTATCAGTCCTTCCGCCCAGTTTGGCCTGTATTCTCCGCTTTCTGCCGGGCGTGGTCTCAGCTCGACGCTCCTAGATAGAAACAGTCCCCACCCCGAAAAATATCGGAGGACGAGAGCCGATCCATCTGCGCAGTCTCGGCGGGCAATCACCCCCTTCCCCCTTTTCCCTAACGCCCACTCCCCCTTCCTCTCGAGCAGCCTTAGCAGCAGAGAGTGTTTGCTGCTTTCGGGATCTGGGCATTGTCTGGCTGCTTCTCTTTCCATGCCCGCTCGCCGGTGTAGTGCGCCAGAATGGGGAGAAACGTATCGCGTCACAGGCAATTATTCCATGAAGGTTTTCGTTTGTGCTGTGTTTATTATAACAGTTCCGGTTCAAGGAACCGACAAAGATTAAGTGCTGGATGACATTGTTTTGTTGGGAAAAGGTGACTGGAAAAAGGAATAAATAAATAAACGTATATATATATATATATATATATATATAACACACGTAAGAAAAACATCGAGTTGTATCCAAAATCGCCAAATTACCTCTGAATGTGCAGATTCCGGCCGCAAAAAGGGATACCAGCATTCAATACAAGTCAAGTTCCATCAACAGGTCGTAACAAAAAGTCCTAGTTCACCAAAATATGTCATGTTGGTGGTATAATCCTACGGGTGTGCCTAGCGAAGACTACCGCTGCCACCGCTACCACCGCTGCCGCCGTTCCCGCCGTTACCGCTGCCGACGTCGCCGCTGGTGCTTCCGTTGGCGCCTCCGGTGCTGGCAAGAAACTCGTTCCATGTTGTCTGCATCAAGTCTGCACTCGCTCGCTGGATTTCACTGTCCCACAGTGGCTGGTGCCATTGTTAGAAACAAGGCCAAGGAATCGAAAAGAAAGCTACAAGGGGATACTTTAGTTCTTACCCAATCTGAAGAATACGTCGGGTCAGTCGTATCGTCCATTGCATCGTCGACCGTGGCCTGTACGCTTGCCGGTAGCCCGCTACCGATGTCGGGTGCTACAAGAGACAGGCCCCACGCCGATGCCTGGCTCGTGCCGGGTGCAAGATATGAATCCGTAACTGAAGCGGCACGCAGAGGCATCAGCACGGGTGACACAGGTGGCAGGATATCAACCACCGGCCCTGACAATGCACTGGCATCTTGAATGGCCAAGCCTCCAGTTTCATTCCTACCCGGCACATTCGAGACCGTGGGTGGCACGAGAGGCGGCGGGCACCGCATCGTGGGAAGCTGCTGCAGTATGCCCGCTGCGGCTGCCTCATCGGGTGATAGTAGTTCATGAGTGCTTGATAATTGGCCGGACTGTGCGCCTGATGCAGACCATGGTGCTGTGTTGGGCAGGACCAACGACGGCGTTGCTAAAGAAATAGGGCCTCGGATATATTCCGTTGGTGCGCGGTAGGGTTCGACCGCACTAGGCCCATTCGCTGCACTTGTCAACGATGTTGCCAACAGTGATGCTCGCTTTCGTTGTGGCGAAATTGGGGACCGCATCATATCGGCTGCAGCCTGAGAGCCTGAGGTGTGTTCTGCTGAGGATGGCAGTGAAAAGGGTGCCGGCACCGTCGATTGGTCAGCAGTCGAGTTTCTCTTGCCTTTGTCTTGCGCCAGTTTGTCGCCATCACCGTCCAAGGACCCCCCGGTGGAGCTCCCCGAGCTGGCGAGCATTTGCGTCAAGATTTTGTGCGCTCGGGTTGCCTCTGCAGACACGCGCGTTTGTGTCTCCCATATCTGACGGGAAGTCTGCAACAGATCCATTAAATGGGCTTCAGGGATGTAGCCTAAGATGACACCGGGCGGGTTTTTGTTGTTGTTGTTGTTGCTGTTGTCAGACGGTGCGCTGCCCAATGCCGCTGCCGGCGGTTCCGAGCCTCTGCGGGTATAGATCACTTCGAGACAAAGGACCATGTCGGCTAGTAGGAAGTCATGGGTGCTGGTACTGTTCATGAACCATCGTTCCTTGCAGAGCGGTCCACCTGGCAGCATCGCCACGTACAGGTCGTATTGGTGTTGCAGGATGCGGGTCGCGGCATCCACACAAACCCAACGCGAGTAGGCGTAGCGGTGATGCGTGCGAGCAACGCCAAGAAAGCGGCGATGGAGCACCAACCTCGATTTCTGGTAGAGCAGTTCGATGAGATAACGCTGCATGATGAGGTCGACGGGGTCCGTGGTGATGGAGGTTGCTGTGCTGTGGTCGTAGCGCTGGGACGGGGCACCACAGTACTTCAAGGGCTCGGCCAAACTGTGGGATGCCGCACGCAGGCGCCTATCCAGCTCGAGAATCTCCGTCTCGTAGTAGTGTCCGTGGCTGTAGTAGGAGCTGGAGTCCATGCGCGTGACGATGATGTCGCCGAACACGGCCATCAGGCGATTTTTGCAAATGGTGTACAATGTCGGCGTTCTCTCGGTCTCGGGCCGCGAAGGAGGAAGCTCGTCCATGTCTTCATCGAGGTCGTCGTCACTGAGATTGCGGGGTAAGGCAGTGTCGCTGTCCTCGGCCTTGGCGTTGGCGGGCAGGCCGAACTCAAAGGAGACGAGCTTGTCAATCTCAATGAGAACGGCCCACGTGCGACGCCGCATCTCACCGTCGAATGCAGAGATGTTTGTGAAGTGGGACGGGTCGCGGTGGTAGCCCATGTGCATGGCAAGGCGAATGGTGATGGAAAGGACCATGGCCGTGCCGAGAGGTGCATCGGATTGTCGAAGGTACTCGGTACCAAAGTACAGCGCCAAGGCTTCGACTTTGTATTTTCCCGAGCGCGTGTAGTCGTCCAGGGCAAGGCAGTGAGCGGCTCGATTTCGACATGCGTTAATGACGTCGAGGGCGTCACCGAGTTCCGCGGGTATGGGCTCGCCACCACGGAGGCTGAAAATAGCGGCGTGGGCAACCATCATGAAGAGAAGAGCGAGATAGGAGTAGGAAGCAGACCGGGGCGAGCGCCAGAAGAACTCATACTGACGGAGAAACGTGGGCCGATGGAACATCACTGTTTGTCGTTAGAACGCAAGTGGCCGGGCGAGTGCGGCATGCGTATCCTGCGTGACGGGAAGCGGTGCAGACTTACTCCATGCCGGCTCCTTGCCTCGGAAGAAGAGATTCACCATGAGGTCCATCAGAGGCTTTGGTGGGATATAGCGGAAGACCTCGGCAATAGACACACGCGGGAAGCCGCCCGACAGCAGCGCAAGGCTGTTTGTCTGGGGCCCCAAGTCCCAGTGGTCGGACTCGGGATGGGCCTCGTCGCCGTCGGTGTTGTCAATGACGAGGTCTTGGGTGGATTTAACAAGCTAGAGGTGAGGAGGTCAGAGGCCGCAAAGATGACGTGTGGAAACGCACCGATGCATACATGGGGGCGGGGGGCATACGTACATCTTCCATGACTCCCTCCCAGTTGGCCGTGTCGATGTAGCGGCAGTTGTCGACGATGTTGCCGACGGCCTCTGAAATATTGAGGGCTCGTGCAGACGGCGTTGCAAAGGATGCTGGTGCTACGGACGTGGCTGTTACGCCGTTCGGAGCGGCTCTGTCCAGGGACGACTCGGCCGAGTCGGCTGAGTCTGGATACTGCTCCTCCAGCGCAGGTTCGCCGGCTTCTTCTTTCAGCAGAGACACAAGGCGTTCTAGGTACTGGATGCGCTCTAGCGTGCTGTCTCTGCTCGGGGCGGGTGCTGCCTCCTGACGCGGGTGCCTGTCTGCCTGGTGCTGCTGAGCCACAGAAGCGCCGCGGCGAGCATGCGAATGGGCGTAGCTAGACGGCTCGCGATGTTGTAGATGGCGCGGATAGCTCTGCTGATGTACCCGAGCTTCGGGATGAGGACGATGCAGTGGTGCATCCTGGAGGAGACCGTGGTGGTGGTCCTGGCGAAGATGGCCTGGGGGCGGCGCCGGCGGCAGCTCCTGTTGGGTACTAGGCTCGGGTGGTGTGGGCAGCAGGCTGGAGCTCGCGACCAGGCTGTCGTACGCCGGCACGTCGGGCATGAACTCGATGCTGGGGAGCGATTGTGCTTTAAGTAGAGACGAGGGACCAGCAGCGCTCTCGTCGTGGCTGTAGAGGTATGGCACAAAGCGGCAGGTAGCGGCCAGTCCACGCCTTTCGCACTGGTCACACGGGAGCACGCGGTTGCACTTTAATCTATTTGGGGCCTGGTCAGCGGCCGTGGCCTGGCGTATGGTGTTTGCCACGCGCGGGGGGGCCGGCGGCGGTGGTGATACGTACTTTTTGTCTCGGCACATTGTGCATGAGAAGCGGATGCGGTTGCGTTTGCGCTGCAGCGGCCCGTCGCCAGGGGCTGGCGGCGGCAGAGGTCCGCCGGGGTAGGCCACTGTGCGGCCAGCATCGCGAGCACCGCCGCTACCCGTGTCCATGGTTCATTCTCGAGAGCGCTAAGCAGGAAGAGCGCTCTCCGTGCCGCACCACGTAGGGACCAAGTTGTGACGCCAGCGAGGAGGCAGAGGGAAGGGGAGGCGAGGGAGGAGGGAGGGGAGGGGTGGCAGATGCGACCCGTGTGTGGTATGTGTGGTAGTGTGGTGTAGTCTGCGTCCCATTTCCCGGGTTGCTTTCTGTGGTGTTGTGAGGCGGGTTAAGTCCGGCGGCTGACGGGGGTGTGTGAGGACGCGGGCAGTGGTGGAAAGGGACGAGGAAGAAGACGACGACGACGGTGATGCCGACGGTGAGGAAGAAGAAGCGAACGGCGACGATGCAGGTGGAAGGAGGGGGGCGGGGCGGCGATGAGAGAGTGACAAGAAGGAGCGAAGCAGGCGCATTGGCAAACAGAGAAGGAGCGGCAAGCACGGCAGGAGCGGATAATACATGGAGGGGAGGTGCCAACGAGACGCAGTAAAAAAGGGAAGGGCCGTTGGTGGCTTGAGGAGGGAAGGAGCCAACGCCGCGGCCTGTTGGTTCTGCCATCGAGCTGTCTCTCACATCACAACACACTCCAATCAGTGACGAGAGCCGGCGGCCAACATCACGGCGCCAACACAGGCGACGAGACGCCCTACACTGTGCTGGAGGTGTGGGGCCGAATAAGGCATCTGATTGGCCGCCACAAAGGAGCACCGTCTCCGCCGCTAGCACCTGTGGCCCCTGCAACGCCCTGTATTAGCGCCCTGTAATTATCCTAAGCACAAAGAAAACCTATGCTTATGTCGTCATCTCAACACTCTATCACCAACGGCTTTCGACCTGCCAACATCACGACCCGACGGATAAGACAGCGTGGGTGCCAATGGAAACCCCAGTATGGCCGCACGGAACAGCCGTTCTAGCCAGTCCAAGCAAGCTGCCCAGCACACCCCCGTGGTAGAAGCCGCGAGCTGCGTCGATTTCGACTGGAAGACGCCGTCCTTGTCGGCGACGCTGCAGCAGCTACCGCCGCTTCTCCACGCCAAAGGCACTTCGCATTCCAGATGTTCGTAGACTGAGCTTGCCGTGGCGCTGCCGAGCTGCCGCAGATCGGCTGACCGGCACCTTTATCCGGCCCGCGGCTACGACGACGGCGCTCTGGTGGCCCAGGCCGGGCTGCTCGGGGTTGGGGAGGGAGGAGCCTCCAACGCCGGAGCCGTAGCCGGCGAGCAGCACCTTGATCGTTGTGTTGAAAGAATGCGCCTGCAGCGCCTGGAACACGGCCAGGAAAGCGTCCGCAAGGGCGGGGAGCGTGGCGGCCGGCGACGTTGCAAAGCGCAGCGAAAGCACCTCGACGTCGACAACGACGTGGACGTGCCTTTCCGTCCGTGCAAGTCACTGCCGTTTCTCAAATCTCTCAGACGAGGAAACCGGGTACGTCACTCATGACCGCCACACTATCTACGAGGGCAACCACCGCGCTCCACGCAATGCTACGAGCTATCTCACCACTGGCGACGGTTCTGCTGGATACATGGATAAACGGCGGTTTGTGGACGATATCTCGATCGATGGAGGCACGTCAGAGATGCGGTCCCCTTTCGCTCCACCGCCGAGGGCTCCCTATGTTACTCCCTATTATGCTTCTTATGATGATGTTGGCCCCCCTCCTACTGGTCAGCATGGGGAGTGGGATCCGCGCTTCTCTGAGCCCGGGAGGTCCCGCCCAGTTGGGCGATCAATGGCGGGACGGCCAGCAGCCTCACGAGTCCCAGAAAGAATAATGCACGCAGACGCGTCATCTCCGTCAGAGTCTAAATCTCTACCAGACGCTGAACCCGTTGGGGAGGCGGAACAGCCGTGGAACATGGACGATAGACAGGTCATGAGGCGTATTCGGGAGCTCACAGACGAGCTTAAAGACCTCAAGACCCGGCGTCGCTGCGGTAGCAAGGGCAAAGCTGTAGAGACAAATCTGTGGGAAACTCTCTACATACTTGATGGAGATTTATACCGCACCCCGCCGCAATGGTAGCATACGGCCAACGGCATCGGCCTCGTCGCGTCAAATCCCATATCAACAATGGACTCTTTCCTGAGACGAAACCGGCATCTATTGTTCGTGTTCATCCAAGACTTCGTGTCCTCTAGTCTCGAGAAAGAACAGCGATGGGGATATCCTTCCGCAGCCCAGACCGGTTGACGAGTGGATAATGTTGACGTCGGCCGGCATGATCCAATCTATGGAAGCGTTTGCACTGTGCTACCCCGACTTTGAAAAGGTTTTCCCGTCGTTTGTATTCACGAAGGCAGTACGAGCGCCCTACCTCTACCTTTTCTACATGTTTCCAGACTGGAAAGGAAGAGTTATCCAGGTCAACGAGAAACATCAGGACCGCATCATAATTCTTTTTAGATGCCTGGAGCCGTCCATCCTTCCGCGCTACGCAGCTGCCCTCGAAATGTTCAGACAGGGCAGAGTATCCAACCTCCATATGCCTCTTCTTATCAAGCCTGGCGACATTGTGGTTGATGGCCAGCCCGTGCCAACGAGTTACATGGCCACGTCATGGCCCAATAAGAAGTTTCGTTGTGGCCTCAAGGAGAAACGCCATGAGAAAGTCAGATATGGACACAAGGTGGTACCCGAACACCCTCTGCCTAACGGTCGACCTCCTAGCCCAGGCGGCTCTCCACACAACAGGAGGTGGCAAAAAAAGAGGCACGGACGATAGCGATAACCACAAACGTGGCACAAAAGACGAAGATGATGACCAGCCGCCAAAGCTGCCCTCTGCGACACCGACTGGCAAAAATGATATGGTGCCAGAGTCAACCGCCAGCACCGAATCCTATGAGATCTGGACAATCTCAGCGTGGCGCTGGATTCTCCGGGGTGGTAATCTTTTTAGGGACGACGCCGAATTGGATATCAAATTCATTTACGACTCCCGGGCAGACAACGGGATGGATATCACGACGTTGGACTGGTATCCTTTGAAATATGCCAGCCACGAAATCGCAGATCGCCTGACGAAAAGGGGCCAGACATTCTGGCGCTGCCGAGACAAGTGTTTCGTGGGCTACGAGTACCAGGCAGATGGCCCGTTGTGTCTTCCTAACCAATGGGTGGTGGCCGCCCTGTGACGCAGCGCCCCCTTCCCCCTTGGTCCTGTTGTCTTCGTCCCTCGCCAGAAGCTCCTCTAGAGCTAGCTTCAGAACCAACAGCCACCAATGTTGGCAGACGAGGAAACCAACAGCAGGTCCGTTGGCAACGTAGCCTATCAGGATGCCTTTTTGTTCTCCACGTAGTCCGAGCCTACCCTCTATCCCAATGTCGACAGCCTTGGAAGTAGATCAATGGTGGTTCTCTTGTCCGGGCCAACGTCCCTCCTTCGGTTGTCAGCCTTGACAAGGACGGCAACGCGCGGGATACGAAAGAACCGCAACCACAACGGCAACCAACGCGACAACGGAAATTGACGTCTTGGGTGGCTGTTGTTCAAGGCAAGACACGAGGCGACGTAAAATTCCCTCAGAATCCATAAGTTCCGGCTTTTGCTAGTTCTGTAACCAAAAATGTCACAATAACAAATGCATATCAGATATTACCGAATCAAGGTCGCCGGAATGTAAGCTCAACCACCCCCCAAAACCAGGAGAGACGCAACAAGGACCTGTTGCAAGACAACCTAGCCTGTGACATCTTCCAAGTCTGATAAAACCTCATCTGCAGACTTGTATTCCCGGAACCAACATTTTCGGATTATGCTTCCAACAGGCAGCCCACTTACGTCCTCGGGATATGCATCCCGTAACAGCAGCGGATCAACTCTTGCCTCAAAAGCCTCTCGCTCCTGCATGGTCTTGAGCCTCCCGGGGTGTCCTTGTACGGCCAGTGGCCAGTACAGATTGTGTACATAATGGAGCCAAGACCAAATATGTCTGTCACCTCCGAGACCTCATTCTCGAAGCGTGGATGGTAGAACGGCGTGCTTAGCAGTCCGCCGCCGTCGGCATTGATCTCGCTGCACAGAGAGCCGCCAAAATCACCCAGGAGCAGGTCCAGACAACCGGGCGTTGTCTCATGGACAAACACGTTTCCAGGACGCAAGTCTGCGTGTATGACCCCCAGGCTATGAGCATGTGCCAAAGCTTCGGTGAGCTGGCGACACCATTTCAGGGCCAGGCCGATGTCAATGGTAGGATTTGCATCGAGGTAGTCTTGTAGGTCGCCGTGGTTTGCCTCTCCTAAAAGAAGCACGATACCAGGCTCGTTAGACTTACCCAGAAACCTAGCATAGAACAGGAGTAGCAAAACGAGCACGAAACGGTTAGTATAAAACCTATCAATATAAGGAGCAGAACCGGCGTCTCACCTCACTATGCGAGGATGGTTGCCGAGCCGTTCCAGGATCGCGTATTCGGTAGAGAATGCCTCCTCCGCCCGTTTTTTCAGACTTGGATTGCTGAAGTTATGAGGTCTTTTCTGAACCACGCCTGGACGGACTACCCCAACGATCGAGGTCGACCCGTATGCCATGGTATCAAAACGAAACGTTGTGCTTGACATTGGTGTGAAGAGAGGTCTGCCGGGGGGGTACTGGTGGCCAAGCCTCATGGCGGGGTCATGGCGGGGTTGCGACAGACGAATATAAAAACGAAGTGAGTACGCAAACAAGACTTAAGTATTTACGTGTGAAGGTTACGAGACTAATTACTACTTTAAGAATGTGCGAAAGAGTCGTGGCGCTTCCAATTTACACCTGTGGGAATCGTGTCTTAGAAGATGTGACATTCAAATCGTGCGATAAGATGGCCGAGCCAAGCCATGTGGTCAAAATTGTTGACCTTGGGTCCTCCAATTGAGATGCCGTGGCTAGTAGTCAGCCGCGACTCACCAGCTCATTACGCTTACTATGCTTGTTACACTTGTTACGCTTGTTACGCTTGATATTATTATAGATTCAAATTAAAGTATGCGCCATTCTTCCTGTTACTCTCCAATTGCCGTGCATATGTAAAACATCTAACATAGAACTCGGCAGAAAAAACTCCACACGACATGTGCTTCTTTTTAAAGAGGTATTTATCCTCCGTAGTGATAAATGAGTTTCTCGCTATAGGTATATATTCCAGTAGAAAACCCAATGAAGCCGCATCCCGACCATATATTGTTTTTACACCTCCAGGACAGCCCTAGCTGGTATAGCCAGGTTGCGCCATCGCATCCATGAGAAGAGCAATCAGATACCCACTCCGACTAGTCCTCACTCAGAAAGGTTACGCGTACAAGTACGAGTTGGAATGACTCGCCGACATACGAGTGCTCGTCTTTTTCGGGAGACGCAGATGAGGACATCCAAATTATGGCCAGATGACGGCAGGTGTTGGCGGGACTGAGCATGGGTCGCGGCCCCGCCCGCGAGGCGACATGAAAAGCTTGACTTCCCCTTGCAGCCGGACTTGTTTGTACAAGTACGGTGACCTACATCCGTGATGCACCAGATCGGACGTACGGAGTACTTTTGCATCAATGGAAATTCTTTCACCCCTGCGTAGCGTTGAGCGGGCTATGAGAACGCTGCTTTGTGTCATTTGAGGCTGGCTGGCATCATCAACCCCTCGGTTTCCGACTTTTCATAGGCGTTCCGAACTTCGTCTTATCATCACCACCCTCCCACGCGATCAAATAGTGAAATCACGAATTTGGCCAGATGCATCATCTTCTTGGGCCTCATTTGCCGATGTCATAGCCGTAGTGCGTACCTCCAGTACAGTATTTAAGCCGCGTCATATGTCTACAAACGCGATGTCTTCCTGGATCAGCCACTTGCGACAATTGTACTCGTACCGTGCGTCCTCATGATGGCCACCCACGACGAAGAAAAGCTGCCTGCACAGGTGGTCGGATCGACCCCGGCCGCCAGCAGCATTGATACACAGGATGGGGGACTGCGCAAGAGGCGTAGTGCCCTGAGAAAAGTGCAGGCGTTCGTGTGGGACGATCCGGACAAGCCGCTTGCTGAGAAGAAGTTCCTGCGGAAGCTGGATTTTTTCCTGCTGACCTATGCGTGCCTGGGCTACTTCGTAAGACTGCCAGGCTGGCCGACTGCAGACAGAGGAGTGCAATGCTGACCCGACACAGTGCAAGAACCTCGACCAGTCCAACATCAACAACGCCTACGTGTCCGGTATGAAGGAGAAGCTCGGCATGCGCGGCAACGACCTGACCTACGCCAGCAACTGCTTCACAGCCGGCTACGTTGTCAGCCAGCTGCCGACGGTGATCTTGGTGACGAAGCTGCGGCCCTCGTACATCGTGCCCACGCTGGAGGTGTTCTGGGCAGTGTTCACGTTCACCTCCTCCGCCGTCAAGACGACGGGGCAGCTGTATGCAATGCGCTTCCTCGTCGGCATCTGTGAGGGCGCCTTCTTCCCGACCATGATGTACCTCATCGGCTCTTGGTACACGCGCTCGGAGCGGGCGAAGCGCACCACCATCTTCTACTCGACGGCGTCGGCAGCGCCCATGTTCTCGGGCTACCTACAGGCGGCTGCGTACAAGAACCTCAACGGTGTGAGCGGCCGCGAGGGATGGCAGTGGCTGTTTATAATATGTGGTGTCATTAGCCTGCCCATCGCTGTGCTTGGCTATTTTTTTAACCCAGATTTCCCCGAGACAACGCGGGCCTTCTATATCACCAAGGAGGAAGCTGTTTTTGCCCGCCAGCGGCTGGTCGCAGACGGCTACAACGCGCTGGGCAACAACGCCTGGACGAAGACCAAGATCTTTAAAATTGTGCGGTCGTGGCAGTTCTGGTACGTGCCGTGCATTTTCATTTTTCTCCGTCTGCCGTTTCCTTCGTCTTCGCCTGCTGACTCGCCCGACTAGGGTCCTCTCCCTGGGTTACTTCTTCGTCCAGAGCAGCTATCCATCGCAGCAGCCGTTCTTCTCGCTGTATCTGAAGCTGACGCACCACACGGTCTACCAGATCAACGTGTGGCCGACGGGACAGTATGCTATTGGTGTCGTCACACAGATCATTGCCGGCATGGTCTCGGACTCGCCGCTGCTGCGCGGCAAGCGGTGGCAGCCTCTGATCGTCATGCAGGGGATCAGCCTCTTCGGCAGCATCGTGCTGGCGGTGTGGAACGTGCCGCTGGGGCTCAAGTACACGGCCATGTACCTGACCAGCACAGCCGCGGGTGTGCCGGGCATCTTCTACGCCTGGTTTCCGGACCTGATACCGGGAGACCACGAGATGCGCGGCTTCCTCATCGCCTTTTCTAACATCTTCTCCTACGTCAACCAGATCTGGTTTGCGGATGCCGTGTGGCGGACGAGCGAAGAGCCGGGCTTTCGGCCTGGGTTCATCGCTGCCGCCAGCTTTGGTGTGGCACTTATCATGACCGCCCTGCTGATGCGCTTCCTCGAGCTCCGAGACATCCGCAGCCGCGCGCGCGCCAAGGACGCTGTTGCCCCTGCCGCCGACACGGTCCGGGAGCGTGCTACTGTCTGACAAGCACGGTGGGCTAGTTGGGTGGAATCGACCAGGCATGCGGGACCGGGTGGAAATAGTGCATAGCGTCCAGCCTGTCGGACGGGATTATCAGACCGTCGATCTGGCTGTGCTTCTATTTCCCCTTTCCCCTTATCAGGTGTGGACTGGCGCGCGGGGTAGTCACGTGGATCCACTGGGGACTCTGCGAGCCTGGTGATAAACACTCTGTCTTTACCCCTCCTACCTGGGGGGAAAAATTAGACTTTGTTCAATTTATGGCCTACCTTTCTGAATACGTCTTGCTATCAATCGTTCTTACGTCTGGCACCTCTGCGAATCTACCCCTTGGAACCCATCACACGTATCACTTACGTATTGATAACTGGGACAGGAACTCTGGTGTCAAAGGGCATTTGCGTTGGTCCTTGGTCACGTGTTTCTTAGCTGAACCCTACTTTATCTGTCCCAAGATGTGGGCCCAAAAGTGGATTGTCGGGCCACTTTTGAACCCTTGAAAATGTTTGCCAACGCAGTCGTTATTCTGAACCCTCTGAGGTCAAGATTTCAAGTAAACATCCATCTGTGCCTGGCCAGTACCCAATACCGTCGCCATGCCCCCCAAGAAGGTTGAAGCTGTCAAGGACAATGTCGTTGCTTTCGGAAGGGTTCGCAAGAACCTCAAGATGGGATGCGTTGGTCTGCCGAATGTGGGAAAATCAAGTCTGTTCAATCTCTTGACCGAGCAGAGCGCTGCGGCAGAGAACTACCCCTTTTGTACAATTGAGCCCAATGAGTCGAGATGTGTTGTTCCCGATGCTCGATATGTGAGTCGAGATGCGCAGAAGACTGCAGAACACCTCAGACAACTCCCGACGGTTGGCTGAAACTGACGATGCATGTATATAGGACTTCCTCTGTGACCTGTGGAAACCACCGTCGATGTACCCGCCGTATCTGCAGGTGACCGACATTGCCGGCCTGATCAAGGGTGCATCCCAGGGTGCGGGGCTTGGAAATGCCTTCCTGTCGCATATCCAGGCCGTTGACGGCATGTTCCACATTGTCAGGTACAGCACAGCAACCCGCGGCTTCCGTGCGGCGTCTTCACGCTGACTCGGATGCCATATAACAGAGCATTCGACAACGATGAAGTGTTGCATGTCGACGACTCGATCGACCCCGTCCGGGACTTGGGTTAGTTCATCTCCGTCATTTAGACATTTCAGATCAGAACTAACTGCTGCATCATTCTAGATACCATTCAAAGCGAGCTTTGCAAGAAAGATCTCGGTTAGTACTTGTCCTCTACTAGCCTGGCTTGATGCCAGCTGACCCCCTTGTTCTAGACATTCTGCAGAAGGGCATCATCGCCGAGGAGGCAATCGTCAAAAAGGCGGGCGGCAAATACAAGATGCTACCCCTCTTCACAGAGACGACGACAAAGATCCGAGCAGTGAGTCTCCAACTTTCACCCATTTTCCCCACCCCATAGGTCCTCTGGTCCTCTAGGTCCTCTAGGTCCTCCCCAGTTGTCAATTTTGCCTGTGGGCATGCTCACAAAACCGCG
The DNA here is from genome assembly GCA_019925425.1 of Ophiostoma pallidulum. Lineage (NCBI taxonomy): Eukaryota > Fungi > Ascomycota > Sordariomycetes > Ophiostomatales > Ophiostomataceae > Ophiostoma > Ophiostoma pallidulum. Next base: position 230,362 of record JADHKO010000006.1, on the reverse strand, counting down.
ACCTAGATGCTAGAGAACGACAAGCCAGTGCGCGACGGAAGCTGGACACCGGCGGAGATTGCTCTCATCAACGAGAAGATACAACTCATCACCACCAAGCCCGTCATCTACCTCGTCAACTTGACCATGAAGGACTACCTCCGCCAGAAGAGCAAGTACCTGCCGGCGATTGCCAAGTGGGTCACCGAGCACGGAGGCACGCCCCGCGACATTGTCCCCTTCTCCATCGAGTTTGAAGAGAAGCTGCACAGCATGAAGGACGATCCCGCGGCAAAGGCCGAGTTCCTCAAGGAGATCAAGGTCAAGTCCAAGCTGGACAAGATCATCACCGAGGGCTTCACCAAGCTGGGTCTGCAATACTACTTTACTGGTATGTTTGCTTCTATGCTCACACTCGGGCCACACTTTACCTCTGGGTCGAGAATTCCGCGCTGACCTGGACGTGCGACGTAATACAGCCGGCGAGAAGGAGGTCCGATGCTGGACTATTCCCGGGGGATGCCTGGCGCCGCAAGCGGCTGGAGCCATCCACAGCGATTTCGAAAAGGGATTCATCAAGGCAGAGGTGGTCGCCTACCAAGACTTCCACGATCTGTGTGAAGGCGGCAAGTCCATGGGCCCAATCAAGGCTGCCGGGAAGTACCGACAAGAAGGAAAGTCTTATGTAAGTGCTACCACTCAGACTCCCCTCCTGATGCTGCAGCAGCTGACTTTTGTTTTTCATTTTTGCCTCAGGTCGTCCAAGACGGCGATATCATCCACTTTCAATTCAGTACGTTACGATGCTTCGCCAAAAAGACGACACTTCTCCTCTTCTCTTTTTCCTCTTTTTTTTCTTGCCAACCTTGATTCTGTGGGGCATACTAACATCCTCTCCAGACGTTACCACCAAGAAATAGAGTTGCCTCGTCGAAGGTCGGCTATGGAGGTGCAGATAGCAACCGGTTTCAACAACTGTCATGGGCTGAGGTCCAGGATGGCTTGGGCAAAGTCGTAAGCTTGGCATTGGAGACGCAGAAACTGATCTTGCTACGCCCTCTCTGAAGAGAGCGCCGGCCACCTAAATGCTCAGGCCACCTAGATACTCACTTTTGCTAGAAAAAGCAGCACGTCCTGTTTTGAGTTTATAAATCGTCCAAAAAATACAACGTGATACTTCTGCATCCACTGGATCGCCAATAATGCCATCTAGATGTTGGTTCCGGTGGCAGCATCTTTGTACTTGCTGCTACGGGGGTCGCTACTTGGACCGGCTTGGGTGAGGTGACAGAAACCGGGGGGACAGTCGATACTCTTGTATTGTTCGGCGGCTGACCAGCCAGCGGCGACGGGGCTGTATGTACTCTTTTCAGCCCCGCCACCATGCAAGTCGCAGACGGAGGCAGCTCCGCCTCGTACGGAGTCGCTGGTCCCATCATAGTGACCGATCCCGAGCGACGCGAAGAAACTCGCGACTTGGCCGTGGCACCACCGTTTTATCCAGGTCGTTCACTCTATTTGTCCGCATTTGACTCTGTGTCCCATAGTGTAGGCGACTATGGATGAGCGTGGCTGGTCCGCTTTCTCGGCGTCAACACCAGATCAATCCAAAGGCACTGAGCCCATCACCCGGGTCGCTGCGTTTTCTCTCTGGCAGGGGTCTGTCGATAGCGGAGGGTCGTATTGTCTGACCACCTTCAGCCCACTTGCCCACTTGCCCACCTGCCGACGAATCAGGGGCACCCGCAACGGAAAAAAGAGGGCGGTCAGCAGTGCCGGGTTGTGCTTGTCATGCATTTTATCGCGGGGCGCAGGCGTCAAGAGGGCAGGAATGTTATTGGACACTTGGGTCCTCGTCAACTGCTGTTTTCGTGTTCCTGCTGGGCATTCGTTTCTGTCAGGTAGACATTGCACTCTTTCTCGAAAGGAGAGACAGCGTCTCCAGAGAAGAGAGCTGGAGCCAGAGCCTAAGGAATGCCGCATTCCCATACCAAACTCGATCGCCTTTTTCACGACGTGTCTATGCTTGCTCGCGCGAGATAACACGACGCCTTCGAGCAGGCGCCCTCTCCCCGCGGCAAAGCCGTGGACCTCATTCTACGACGATGCCTCAAGATGACTACGACCTGAAAGAATGGTACAGCCCGGCTGAGCCAAATGTCGACATCTGCTTTGTGCACGGCCTCAAGGGCCACCGGGAGAAGACCTGGACGGTCGACGGCGCAAACCAGCAGCCGTGGCCGGCAACGATGCTGCCCGGCAAATTTCCGCATGCGCACCTGCTCACCTTCGGGTACGATGCCGACGTCGTCCGGGCGGGCGTCGCCTCCGAAGACACGATCAAGTCCCTTGCCGAGTCCCTCCTCTACTCCATCACACGTGTCCGCCAGGATGCCGACGCGCTGCACCGACCCATCATCTTTGTCGTGCACAGCCTCGGCGGCATCGTCTGCAAGAAATCCATTGCCCTGTCACAGCAGCGCAGCGCCGACGACAACCTCGGCAACTTGATCACGTCGCTCGTCGGCGTTGTTTTCATGGGAACACCACACAACGGGTCCAGCTTTGCCGATGCTGCCAAGATGCTCGTGTCCAAGTTTGCGTGGGTCAAGTCCACGAACCAGAATCTGTTGAGGGCGCTGGCAAAAGACAACGAGATCGCAACGAACATCGACAACGAATTTTGGGATGCGTGCAAGATCGTAGGCAAGGCGTCCAAGCAGCATGTTGAGGTCTTCTGTTTCTACGAGATCTTACCCCTGCCAGCCATCAAGAAGTGTGTCGTGCCCCAGAAGTCGGCCGTCTACCAGCACCAGCCGTTCCTGAAGATCGATGCAAACCACCATGACATGGTGAAATTCCAGTCTACGGACACGACTGGTTTTAAGAACCTCTGCCGTGTCCTAAGCAACTTCTTGCAGTCAGACCGGGCAGCTCTACTCTTCTCGACAAGTGCCGCATCTCTTCCTCGCTCACCTTCTCCACCTCCCCCGTCTACCCCTCCGCCTCCTACTCACATCCTTGTCTCCCGAGGTGAGGAACGCGACCATATGAAACCTCCTGCCCCCCCAAACAACAACAACCCTCCGCCATCGTCTACGAGCCAAAACAATGGCACGCCCACCCAACGCTGCCATCTCCCATTCCAAAAGAACCGCAATTTTGTCGGACGCGAAGACGTGCTCATAAACCTTCAGACGCTGCTGTTTAACGACGCATGCCAGACTGTCGCGCTTTGTGGCCTCGGCGGCGTCGGCAAGACGCAGGTGGCCAACGAGTTTGCGCACTTGACCAAAGAAAACAAGCCCGGCTACTCCGTTTTCTGGGTACCTGCCCTAAGCAAGAGCGGCTTTGAAGAGGCCTACGAGACCATTGCCACAAAACTGGGGATCCAGCACGTGCCGAACGAGGACGTCAAGAAACTCGTCCGCGACTATCTAAGTGCTGAGGACGCCGGCAACTGGCTTCTGGTTGTCGATAATGCCGACGATCCCGACCTCGTCTGCGGGCGTGACGTGCCGGACTGCCTCGATCAATACCTTCCGCACAGCGAAAACGGACGGATACTAGTCACGACGCGGACGGGGTTTGTCGCGCAGTCCTTGGCCGATGAGACTGTATCGCTAGACGAGTTCGACCTGCAACAAGCGAGGGCGTTGGCGAGGAAGTTATTGAAACGAAAGCGGCTGAACGTGCAAGACGACGAAGCGTCTTTGGATGAGCTGCTACGAGAGCTCGTTTACCTCCCTCTGGCCATCACGCAGGCAATGACTTTTCTCAACCAAACAGGCCTGTCGGTCAAGAAGTACCTGGAGCAGTTACGCAGCACCGAGGCAGACCGGCTCGACCTGCTCGGCAACGAATCTCCAGATAAGACGCGGTACAAACAGTCCCGCCATGCTGTAGCAACTACATGGTTAGTGTCTTTTGACCACCTACAAAAGAGCAGCTCCAGTGCCGTCGCACTACTCGAGTTCCTATCCCAGATCCAGCCAAAGGCCATTCCACTATCGCTTTTACCTCCGCTTCAGACGAGCTCGGCTACGCTGCAGGCCGTGAAGGAACTCTGCGAATATAGCTTTGTATCTATACATGACGATACAATGCTCGACATGCACAGCCTCGTCCACATGGCCGCCCGGAGCTGGTTGCAAACGCGTAGCCACTTTGAAGAGGCTGTGCACACTGCACTTCAGCATGTGAGGACTGCCTTCCCCAACGATAACTACGAGAATCGCGACACCTGGAGGGCTTATCTGCCGCACGCTCTCTACATGCTCCGGGACGGAAAGGCAGTGGACTCCCAAGATGCATTCCTCCTATGTTACTGGGCTGGGCGTTGTTTATATGGAGACGGCCGCCTCAACGAAGCAATACAGTGCTATGAATATTGTACAGAATGGACGCGCAAGTCATATCCAGAAAACCACCCTAGTCGACTGGTCTCGGAACACGCGCTCGGCCAGGCATACCGTAACGACGGCCAAATTAAAAAAGCGGTAAACTTACTTGAACACGTTGTTGACGTTTACGGAAACTCTACCGAAGACTATCCTAATCGACTCGCATCACAACACACGCTCGCAGGGGCATACCATGCTGACGGCCAGATCCAGAAGGCGAAAGACTTACTCGAACACGTCGTCACCGGTTACGAACAGTTTGCCGAAGACCACCCTATTCGACTCGCCTCGCAAAACAGCCTCGCACAAGTATACTGTGCCGACGGCCAGATTCAAAAGGCGCTAAAGCTACTCCAGCACGTCGTCAAAGTTCACGAAAAACTTCCTGAAGACTACCCCATTCGAATTGCATCGCAACACGAGCTCGCACAAGTATACTCTGCCGACGGCCAGTTTCAAAAGGCGATAAGCTTACTAGAGCACGTCGTCGAAGCTCAAACAGGGCTTGCCGAGAACCACCCCAATCGACTTGCGTCACAACACGCCCTGGGAAAGGCGTACCGTGACGACGGCCGGATTCAGAAAGCGCTATACCTACTCGAACACGTCGTCGAGGCTCGAAAAAAGCTTCCCGAAGAGCACCCCAGTCGACTCGCATCACAACACGAGCTCGCACAAGTATACTCTGCCGACGGCCAGATTCAAAAGGCGATAAGCTTACTAGAGCATGTCGTCGAAGCTCAAACAGGGCTTGCCGAAAACCACCCCAATCGACTCGCGTCGGAACACGCGCTCGGCAAGGCGTACCGTGACGACGGCCAGATTCAAAAAGCGCTATGCCTACTCGAACACGTCGTCGAGGCTCAAAAAACGCTTCCCGAAGAACACCCCAGTCGACTCGCATCGCAACACGCACTAGCACAGACATACCGTGCCGACGGCCAGATGCAAAAGGCGGTAGACTTGCTCGAGCACGTTGTTAGCGTCCAAGGAAATCCTGCCGAAGATCACCCTGGTCGACGCGCATCGCAATGGGCACTGGCGAATGCATTGTGGGATGTTGGACAGAAGGCAACGGCTATAGAGATGTTGAGGAATGTGGTGGCGGTGGGGTGGAAGACGTCGTTAAACCATCCTGACCATGCCAAAGCAGACGCGGATCTGAAGCGCATGGAGGAATCGTTCCAGGCGTGAATCAGCGGCTTGTCCTCTCCTGTCGCTCCTCCCTGTTTTATCTTTGAGTTCTAGGTCGACGTCTTCCGCACCTGTCACCCAAGAACCCGTCACGAGCCACCAAAATACAATTTCCTAGATAAAAAGGCCGCTGTGCAAGAAAGCGTGTACAATTATACTTTATAGAACAAAGGGAACGTGTCCCTAACTGCTGCGTCAGTCCCGCGCCAGGTCGTGGAGTCTGTGGCGGGAGGCATCGGTATCTCAAAACTAGGCTACTCCACCCCCATTATGCTGGTCTCTGTGGTGGTGATGGCCGTGGGCAATCCCGGACCTTATTCTGCACACACCACGTCTGGACGGCGTAAAAACACAGCACGGTAACGCGGAAATACGCCGTGTAAATATGTCATAGGGAACGAGGTATAGTGGACTGGCGGTAATAATAATAGACGAGTCTTAGCACAGCAGGACAGCTTCTGATAGATGGGCGTAGCCGCACAAAGATTCCAGGGATATCCAGGGACCAATGTGGGTTTTTGTCTTTTATTGCATTGTATCTTCCCGAGACACATAAACACACCGAATGGCAATCTAATACTGATGTGCACTGAGGGCACAACACAACAAAATGGAAATCCCCCCTCCTTAAGCCAGCACAACAGCGAACGCAATGGTCCCCGAAACCGCGAGGACAGTTCCTAGAATCCCAGAGCCCACGTCCGCCAGACGGCCGCCTTGGCTCGTCTTCGTGGCCGTGTCGTCGGGCGACGTCGTGGCAGACGAATTGAAGACGGTGGAGCCATTGGCCTCTTTGGTGTAGTTTCCTAGGAGAGTGGCGTTGGCAACGGCAGGCGCAACAGCAGTACCATAGGCAGAACACGTGTCGTTGACGGAGAGAGGGCAGTCGGGGGCAATGCAGATGGCCTGGAGTTGCGGGCCGGCAGATGCGGGGACGACGGGCGCGGCAGGGGCGCAGCGGAAATTGAAGGCACCGTTGAGGGTGTTGTTGACGAACTGGGCATCGGTATCGGTGAAGCCAATGGACACGAGGCCACGCACGGCCTGGTCGATGAAAAAGCTCATCTCGCCCCAGTTCAGGTCCATGAACTTGTGGACCTCGTACATGGAGGCCCGGCCGGCATAGGCCGGCAGTGCGGGCGTGTTAATGTTGGAACAGCCTAGGAAGGTGGCAAAGTACGAGTAGACATGCGTGAAGAAGATGCTGCGATGGTTTGTTAGCCTGGGGTCTCACTCTCGTTCGGGTGCTTTCCGAGTGCGCTTCTCTGTCTGCCTCTCCTACATACTACTGCGCCGACGTAGTGTTCCCGCTGCTCGGTTGTAGGTTGCGCACTGGGTCAAGACCGCCGTCGCCGAAGAAGTTGACGGCAGCGCCCACGGTGCCGCCCGTGTTTGCAGACGCCAAGGCACCGTTGAAGTAGGGGTTGAGGTCGACAGCCTCTCCCAAGAACGTCGTGGACGTGAGCGCGCCGGTGAAGCTGTCGACCGGCACGGTGTTGTACTTGGAGAAGGGACCCAGCAGCGCCGAGTGCAGGACGAGGGCCATGAGAATGCGGTTGTTCTCAGGGTTGACCTCGCCCACGGTCTTGTTTGTGTAGTAGTCGCAGATGGTTGCGTTTTCCGGCCGCTCCTCGGCTGCCACCGAGCCAAGGTGGGCAGCGAGCACAGCGGCTGCGGTCAGGAGCGCTCTGACAGAGACCATAGTGAATGAATGTGTAAGTACCGTGAAAAAGAAGATGTAGTGAGTGACAGGTCAATGGCATTAGCAACAGAAACCAAAGCCGCCGTCACCTGGGTTCGGGCTGGCCGTCCTTATATTCAATCCCCCTTCCGAACTTTAGTCCGGACTGTCTCTCTCCCTGCCTCTCCTGGCCAGTCTCCTATACGACGTGAGGCATGATTCCAAAGCTCAAAGCCATGTCGATACTATTTTGAGTGCAGGCTGACCGATCCTGAAGGAGATTGAACTGCTGACATCTGTAACAAGCTGTGTGGTTTAAGCTGTGTGTTGTTCAAGCGAGGTTGCTTGGCAGTGCGTGCATTGGCAATGGGAGCACGGGAATTAGGAAAGGCCCGTGTGGGTCCCTCGGGAGGCGATTTTGGGGCCAGTGGGCCAATGGGGCCAATCCTTCGGGTGTGGCGCCTGGGCCCATGGGGGAGTGGAGAACGGCGGAGAGAACGGCGGAGGAACGGCGGAGTACAAGGCGTTGCAAAAAGGAGGGCCGAAACGTTCAATCTCCTAGCCAGATCGCCTGGCAATACCATCACCTGTCTGGCCTTGGGGGACCTACGAGAACTCGAGCAATCCGATCGCTTTGTTGACTGATTCTGAAGAGCTGTGCACAGGGTCGGCAGTCCACACACATCACCCCGAGAGAGCGCGATTGTTACTGATGGCGCCTATGCAGCTCGTCCGACCGTCCTGCCTTTAATATCGTGGCTACGACGCCTCGCGATCCACGCAAAGAGACACCATGGACCTGGGCCAGAGGTCCGCTGATTCCGCCGCGTCTCCGGTTCCCCGCCGGGCGCTGCGCAAGGGCACCCACAGCTGTGCTGAATGTGAGGAACCCCTTTTGAGGCTTGCAGGAGGAGCTGTCCCTTGTGGTGTGGCTTCTCTGGTGTGCCTGGCGGCGTTTGGTGCGAAGGAGGGTGCAGGAGAACTCAAAAGGGTGCAGGAGGTCGCAGGAGGGTGTGGACCAGCAAATGGCCGTCTCGACTTTTCCCATACTGATTTCCTGTCCCAGGCAAACGCCGCAAGACACGATGCTTTTATGAGTCGGCCGGTTCTTCTGTGTGCGTCGGCTGCAAGCGCCGCGGCTCGTCATGCATCAGCCAGGAGTATGTGGATGTGCCGTTGCCGGCCGGTGGCGGCGATGCAAGCCTGGCCGAGAGCCTCGAGCGCATGCAGCAGATGCTGGCGCAGATCATGAGGAAGACGGCACCTGAAGACGGCGGCGGCAGCACCACCGGCAGCACTGGTGGCTACACGGACAACAGCGAGAGCACGCTGGCGCAGGTGCGGGAGATGCAGCAAGAGCTTGCGCTGGCAGAGCAGCGTGAGAGGGGTGCCGGTAGTAGTGCCGGTCACAGCCATGATGGACAGGTCCAACTGCCCGTGGTGGCACAGGCGTGGTCGCCAGTAGCAGCGGCGGCCGGCGCAGACACGTGCACCACACTGCACGCGGCGTTTCCATCACAGCAGGATGTCGATGTGCTCTTCCAGGCCGGGCGGATTGCCATTTACGCGCAGGCGCTGTGCAACTCCTACAGCAGCCTGTTTTCGGGGGGCAACGCACGGTCGCTGGCCGCGATGGCGGTGCTGCCACCGGCGACTGCGCACCCGGTGGTGCTGGCGCGCAAGCTCCTCCACATAGCGCTGTGCATCCAGCAGCTTGACCCATCGTTCGAAGTGGCCAGCCTACCGCAGGCACTGGGAGGGCGGTCGCTGCACGAGACGAAGGAGGGTTGTTTCGGGCTGGCGACGGGGATGGTTACGTGCCACGACGAGTTGCTCGACTCAGCGGAGGGACTGGAGTGTCTCGTATGCGAGGGCGTGTACTTGGTCAACAGCGGTAATCTGCGGCGTGCGCTCATCTGTCTGCGGCGCGGGCTGACGCTGGCCCAGGTCATGGGTGTGCAGCGTCGCGGGCTGTGGCGCCAGCACGACCCGGACACGCAAGTCTCGGGCGACGCCATGTGGAACCATTTGGCCTACCTGGAGCGCTTCATTGCACTGCACCTGGGCATTCCCACAGCCGTAACAGGCGTGCGGTTTGGAACGACTGAGAAGAAGCCGTCCGAGAGCGTGGCCGAGTGGATTGAAGGGCTGCAGCTGGACATTTGCGAGTTCATCATGCAGCGGAATACTAGCAACAACAGCAAGAACAGTAGCGGCGGCGACATCACCGGCAGCGACAACGGTCCTGATGACAGTGACACCCTCGCTCTGGCCAGAGCCGACTACACCACGACGCGCCGCATCGACCAGGAGCTCAACCGCGTGGTGGACAGCCTGCCGCCGGCGTGGTGGTCGCCGTTCGACTTCCACGAGGGTATTACCACCAACGAGGTCATGGAGCGCATCATCAACGCGCAGATCCAAATCGTGCACTTCAGCCTCATTGCGCTGCTGCACCTACCCTATCTGCTGCGGCGCTCGGCTGGCGACGATGCCTACACCTACAGCAAGGCCGCCTGCACGTTCGCCGCACGTGAGATCCTGCGCCGCTTCAACACCTTCCGCTCTGTTGTGCGTGTCGTCTACTGCTGCCGCCCCATCGACTTCTGCGCGCTGTCTGCGTCGTTGATCCTGCTGATTGCCCACCTCAGCGGCCAGCGCCGTTCCGACTCTGGCTGGCTGCTGCCACACCACCGCCTCGGCGACCGCGCCCTCATCGAAGAGACCATCGACACCATGGACGAGCTCACCCGCCTTAACAATGACGACCTCTCGCGCGAGTCTGCTCGCCTCGCCCGCCGTCTGCTCGACCTCGAGGCCGGCTCTGTCCACCGAAACACCTCCTTTCACCACTCCACGGTGCCCTCGTCCAACGCCACCGACGCCGCCGACGCCACTGACGCTGCCGACGACGGCGAGCAGTCCCTGCTGCTCAAGATTCCATATTTCGGCGCCGTCAAGTTGACGCGCCAGCCCGAGCTGCCCGACATCCGCTGGCAGACGCACCGCACCGGTGGCGCCGCATCGGTGGCCTCAGGCTTCTCCGGCCACTCCGGGCTGTCCGGTCACTCCGGTGTCTCCGGTCTCTCGGGTAATTCTGGTGCCGCTACCTCTACCGCTGCCCCCGTCTGCTCGTCGGAGCACGCTGTCGACAACTTCTCGTATTTGACGCCTGCCATGCCCGTTCCTGGCGGTTCTGTGCAGTCCTCCTCGTCCAACGACTCTCCACGGGGCTATGGCCCGTTCCACCCTCCGGTAGCGGCCATGGCCGAATACAGTGCCTCGTCATTCCCAACGCTCTACGTGCCAGCGCCCGATCCGCACCCGTTCCTCTATTACAACCCAATGATGCTTCCGGTAGACATGGACCAGGGTCAAGGTCAGACCCAGGTCCAGGAAGACTACGATGTGCAGATGCCAGACCTGATGGCGGGCATCGACGACTGGGCCTTCCAGGGCGTGGATGCCACGTTTTTCGACAGTATCATTCGTGGTGCCAACTTTCCCTTTTCTGCACCATAGGTTGTGCTATAACGAGCGGTGTGGGGAGGGGTCTTGAATAGATTCAGGCGTTGTTGTGTGTAGTGGTGCAGATGCTTTCTTATTTTCGACTTTTTGCGTTTCTCAACTCTAAAAATGGAGCTACAACGGGAACTCTGGGCTGCTCTTTGAGTTTCGTTCGATCGCCTGCAGATAAACTGAAATTGAACAAATAACGAGTGTTGATGAAAAAGGTGACGGTGCGCCGGTCCTGTCTGCATATACGAGCTGGTGCATCAGCCAATCTGGGTCAGGTTTTCTGTAAGCCGAAAACTGTGACCAGTAACCAGTTGCCGATTTCCGTACAGATCAGCTTAGGACTTCTCCGGTGCCTGAACCGAACTCAGGGGAAGGTCTTTCTTACCTAGGTTGCAATCTCGGCCAAATAGAAAATGTAACAACAGGCTTACGGCTCACTTGTAGCCTTCGTCACCTAGTACGACCTATCCGCCAACATCGGCGGAACCTCCGCCGGTGGCCCTAACTAGTCTTCTAGCCATGGCAACGCTATGAATCCAGATCTAACTGTGTGCCAAACGCCATGGCTACCAAATGCTGCTCCTGTTCTGTGGATTACTTGGAGGTGTGGCTTCTGTGCGACGCAACTCACCCTCTCTCACATGCAATCGCCGCTTACGAGGCCCGTCAGCATCCAGCTGGCCTCGGCCGCCCTGGCCAAACTCCGCCGCAGCTTCTTGCTTCACGGCCATCGTCATATAATAGACCGTACGGACTTGTCGACACAGAATTCAATGTCGATTTGCACTGCAACAGTCTACGGACAAACTACAGACAGGCTCAGCTGGCATAGCAGCAGATACAACCGAGATACAGCACCTGAGACGTCCCGTCTTTAGCATGGCAGACAGCAAATCGTGGCCGGCCGAGATCGCCGTGCATCCCGCGGGATGGGAGACAGGGCCCGAGTCTGAAAGGCTGTCCCTGTCCAACATGGGCCACATCATGCCCAAGATATTCGTGCTGATTGCCGAGGTCTTCGAGCTGCCGGCTGATTCCGACAAAGATGCCATCATAAAACATCTGGTAGCAGGGCTCGAGTTCTCACTGTCCCAGTATCCCATTCTGACCGGCGGCCTAGAAATGGACGCTTCCACCGGCCGGCTGTGGGTATCACGAAAGCGCGACAGCACGGCTAGCCTGCATCTCAAGCACATGATGTCTGCCGACGAGTTTCCGAGCTTCGGCGAGCTCAAGGAAAAGGATGTCAGTCTGCCGCATTCCACCACAGTCCACCGCAGTCTAGCTACACGGCGAAACTGCCAATCGTGTTCTCGTCTTTCCTGCTGACTCTGTACAATGCAGTTTCCCGCCAGCGTGCTTGCCGGGCCCGCGCTGCTGCCGGCGTCGGTGACAGCCAAACAGCTACACTCGCCACTGGGCGATAATAACGAGGACGGCATCCCCGTGGCCACGTTCCAGCTCAACTTCATCCGCGGCGGCTTGGTCCTGGGCATGGCCGTGCACCATACCGTGTCAGACGGGCCCGGCTGCGACGGCTTCTTGACCACGTGGGCCCAGAACAGCGTGGCGGCCAAAACGGGGGCGCCATTTATACCGGTGGAGCCGTACTCGCTGGCCGGGTCGCCGCTGGACGTGGCGGATCCGTCGCCCGCGCACGCCGCTGAGCTAGACGTCGAGTTTCCCGTGCTAAAGGATTCCGGTGGGCCCATGGCGCCGCCTCCGCCCGGCTTCCAGATGCCGGCCATGAAGCAGCAGATGTGGCACTTTCCGCGTAGCAAGGCCAACGCGCTCAAGGCCGCCGCGTCGCCACGTGCCGACAAGAACCAGGCCCCTGCCCAGAGCACGGAGGACTGGATCTCCACCTACGACGCCGTCATGGCCCTGCTTTGGGCCAGCATTGCGCGTGCCCGAGTGCCTATCTTCCAGCCCGACCTCGACAACCCCGCCCTCGTCGTGCAGGCCGTGAATACGCGTCGCGTCTTCGACCCGCCGCTGCCGGAGCGCTTCCTGAACGTCGGCTCGGCCCCTGCCCGCACCGAGCCGCTGTCTCTCCGCGACATCGTCGACCCGCAGAGCTTGCCACGCCTCGCCGCCGCCATGCGGTCCTCCATTCGCGCCGTCACGCCGCAGTACGTGACCGGCATGCTCCAGTGGGTCGCCGGCCACGCCGACCGCCGCTACCTCGAGGTCAACGTCAAATCCTTCCTCGGCATGGACCTCGGCGCCTCCAGTTGGCAGGGTATGTCCTCGTACACTCAGCACGACTTTGGATTTGGCTTGCCAAGTGCCCTGCGCTGGCCCAGTCCCAACTTCGACGGCTTCGTCTTCCTCTACCCCAGCCGTGCTGCGGCCAAGGACGCGGACGCCGACGAGGGCATCGAGCTGTGCGTGTGCCTTGAGGCCAACTGCCAGGACAACCTGCTAAAAGACAAGATTCTACTAGAGTATGCCCATCCACGGGGTTAGAAACTAGTCCTCTCTGCGGCAGTTTCTCTGTGGGCGATACACGAGAATGACCGAAGTTTGTTTGATTCGTATTATAGAAAGCGCGTTGTGTTTTGAAACATCATTTATTTCTTAGTAAAAAAAATCAAAGCAAAGGAAAGACGTTACTGGCACAACGCTGTCAGCTGCATATTATTTGGTCTTCATCTTCGGAGACGTTCGTTGTTCGCTTTTTTCCCTTCCCCCTACAAGAACCAGGTAAGAATGCCGTACAGCCGGTTCTTCCAGGTCCGTTTGGGCTTCTCAATGTCGTCGACCGTGTATACATCGGTCTCCAAGTCCATCTCGTCCAGCTGGACAAGCTTGGTGCGTTTGATCAGCTTCCAAGCCAGATACATGAGCAGCATGATGGGCAGCTCGATGTAGTAGCTGACAAAGTCGACGCCGCTAAAGTGCGGGCTGAAACAGCTCCAGCCCTGCACTAGAACGATGACAATGTTGAAGAAGACGCAGAGGTAGGGCCCCACGGGGTACGTCCAGTTCTTGAAGGCCAGGCGTCCGGTCTTGCCCTGGCGCTCAAGGGCGCGGCGGAAACGGATAGACGTGATGCCGATGGAGATCCAGCTCAGTTGGTTGGAGACACCGACAAGGCTAGCAGGTCAAGGTCAGCGGCCATTGCAGACGTGGTGTGGAAGAGAGAACGACAGCTTCGGATACATACTTTTGCAGCCAGTTCCACAGCTGGCCGGCACCGATGAAGCTCGAGCCAAAGCAGAGCCCGCTGACGAGCCCGGTAGACAGAACGGCGACCCACGGCACTCTATGGCGATTAAGACGGCCAAACACGGCCGGCGCATGGCCTTCGATGGCCAGCGTATACAGCAGCCGGGTTCCGGCAAAGAGGGCGTGATTGCCGGCCGACAACACGCTGGTCAGGATGACGGCGTTGATGACGCTTCCGGCAGCATGGGCACCGGTCATGGCGAAGACAATGGTAAAGGGGGACGTCGTGGTCTTCTTGTTGCTGAGCCCCGGGTAGGTGTAAGGCACGTTGAGGCCGATCAGGAGGATGGACAGAACACTGCAAGGTTAGTTGCTTCAGGTCATCAACAGATAATACAAGGACAAGACGGACACGTACTAAAACATCAGGATGCGCCAAAACACGTTCTTCACGACACGCGGCAAGTTCTCGGCCGGGTTCTTTGTCTCGCCGGCAGTGATGGCAATGGACTCGGTACCGCCGTAGGCAAAGGACGCGGTGACGAAGACCGAGGCAAAGCCTCCAATCCCATTAACGAAGGGTGCCCCGGGGATGTGCCAGTTCTCGGCGCCGATGTAATGGTGGGTCAAGTTGCCGCCACAGTTAACGGCAATGCTCAACACGATGAACACCTACGGAGAAGTTAGTGGGCATGCGAGTATTTAGGTAGTGGTTGAGCAATAAGGCATGGCCAGCGTTGTGGGCACTGGAGAGAGACCACTTACCGTGATGGTGATGACCTTGAGAAGGCTGAGCCAGTACTCGAGCTAATTGGCATTGGGGGGAATATTAGTGTCTAGTTTAGAGAGACCGCTTGGCAACGCCCGGACTGGCAGAGCCCGCTTTGACGCCCGCTTGGCAAAGGGTACCCGGGACCGCGTACCTCGCCGTAGGCGGCCACTGTCGCAATGTTGACGACCATAAGAATGACCCAGAAAATGAGGCTGAGCGCCCAGCCGGGAAACTTGTCGCTGGTGGTCCAGTATTCGAGGACGAGCTGAAGAGCCACGAGATCGGATGCGGTTGACACGGCGTCGTTGAACCAGTAGTTCCACGTCAAGGCAAAGCCAAAGGCATCGTCGACGAAGCGTCTGTGGGTGTCAGTAGCAAACCCGGGAGGCGACAGGAGTTGTCCACGGTTCAGCAGACCACTCACCCCGCAAAAGTGCAGAAGCTGCCAGCAACGGGTATGTAGGCGGCCATCTCGCCCAGGCTCAGCATGGTGACAAAGACGATGGCGCCCACGATGATGTAGGCAATCAGGATGGAGGCCGGCCCGCCAGCGGCCAGAGACTTGCCGGTGCCGAGAAACAGACCGGTACCAATGGTACCGCCAATAGCGATCATTTGCACCTGACGTGCCGTCAGCGAGCGCTTGAGCTGGTCTTCTGCGATGGGGTGCGTGTGGATCTGGGCCTCGGCCTTGCCATCGTCAAAGCCAGCCTCGCGGCTGTTGCCTTTCGGCAGCTCCTCCACGGAGAAGGTCATGATGGGTCACAGAACGTGTCTGCCGCACGATTAGTTAAAGAATAAGGGAGAGATGGGGAGAGGAAAAGAGGAAGCGTGGACGGGGAGCGTGCTAGAAGACGGCGGGAACCGTCAAGGCAAAGGTTTAAAGTATGAAGAGGAATGGACACATGAGAAATAGACACGGTACTAGACTGGGTATTAAGACAAGCTTAACGTCAAGTGCCAGCAGTCGGCGCATCCGCAGGGAGCCACTCATTACCGTGGTTTGGTGTGTCCCCTTGCTTAGTTTCGGCTTCATTATTCATTGTTTTCTTTTGTTCTGAGAACACGTAATACCTCTTACTGTGTGCTCATCTATTTGCAGCTGAAACCACCCAGGTGCCAGCATCCACCCCCACAGACCGGACAGGAGCACCGCAAACCCTTCAAGCACGCCATTTGATGGTGTGCGCTCGCAGGCCAAAAGGCCCGTTGGAAAGGTTTTGCGTTGGGTTGGTTATGAGCTGGTTGAGGGCAAAAGTGGTGATCAATTAGGAAGGAGACTGAAGCGTCAGGGCTAGTCCCGGCCGTAGACCCGCAATTTAGCGGCCTTGGTGTGCGCCACGTGACCAAACCCACAATATTTCTGGCTCGATCGCTACGCACGTGACCCAATACGACGGTGGGCTCGTGTTGTTTACGTACACGCTCACAGACCTGCACCAAACAATGGCCAGCCTTGCGAGCACGCCATCGCAGGTGTGGAGTGAGCCCCCGCAAAGAGCCCCAAGCTCGGCGATGGCCGGTCGGTAACTCGATGTGGAAAAAGTAGAAAAAACCCTGGGACCGTGTGGCTTGCAGGTGAAATGGCACGCCTACGGCTCAGCCTCCGTCCGGTGAAGACTGCAACCGGGTCTTCGTACTTGGCCTATTGCTTCGCTACAACACGAGAACGTGGCATCACTTGTTTTGCGGCTATGACACAGACACGACGGAAGGGAGAAAGCACGCGCCCCTAGCTGGAGCCCAGAGTACCCCCTGACCCCGAGCTTGGTTGCTCCGCCCTGTCACTGGCCGCCACGGAGGGAAGGAGACATGGTATGTTACAGCAAGCAGACAAATGCCCTTCCAAGTAGTGTGAACTGATACGCGCACCTGTACGCGCAGATGGACAAGACGCGCACATGCCTGAGGAGGACATCTTGTTGACGTGCTGCTGTCTGTTGTTGCCCACGCCCCGTACTTGCGAATGTATGAATGACTACTTAAGCGTGTAGCCGGAAGAAACCTTAAAGCTCCCAGGCGAGCTAACGGAAACGAGCAAGATGGAGGAAGATGAAATGAAAGCGTACTCGTCAACAAACCAAAAGAACCGAACCACACCGAACCGGCGCAGCTTTTGCTCTGAATGATCTCGTATTGTAAATTCGGCGCGTGTCGGTGTCTCCGCCGCCATTCTCTGTGCGAGTCAAAGCACAGCACAAATGTATAATTTCGTTATGGGAGGCACAGGTGATGCCATACGTGGGTATGCTGTTGGCCTTGGCAGAAGAGGACAAGCACCTACCATTGGTACTGCCATCCAAGTGACTTCCAGTCCGTTGGTCAAATTCTTCCTAGACTGGCTCAAAATTGCCATCTTGGAACAAATAGTGCTCTCTTGTTTGACCGCTTGGTAGGCGACAGCGAAGTGGGTGATCCCTAGAATCCGTAACCAAATGGCCGAGTTCTGCTTCTATGCTTTACAGAGTATGAAGAAAACGCCCTATTTGCTCCGCACCAAAAACCGTCAAAACGAATGCGTCATATTCCAACCAGAGTCCACAACATAGTATCAAAACTGGCAAGATTTGTACTTTTGCGATGCTTTAAAATACGGCTCTCGTTTCCATTGCCGGTAATTCAACTTTCATTACCATTTCCCCCCTTCCCCTTTCCCCCAAGACTCAACAGCCGCCCTTGGTGAAAATCACCGCCGCTGTATCGTGACTGCCCACCGTCACCGAAAGGGAGTCCTTGGCACAGCCCAGGTCCTTCCCCGTCCAGACGTCCATGGCGCGGTAGGACACATTGGCTTCGGTGCCCCGCAGCTCAGGCACCTCAGAAAACACAATGGTGCGCGGCTGGGCGGCGCCGTAGACGTTAAGCACTAACACTAGTGTGCCGTTCTGCGATGGGCCGGACCAGTACTCGGCCGGGAAGGACTGGTTAAACGTCCAGTTGGGGTTCGTGCCCCACCGGTAAGGGGTCGCCGGTCGTCCGTAGACGGCGTCCTGGTTGAACTGCAGGAGCGGCTTGTTCTTGAGGATGGCCAGGTTGGTCTCGGAGATGGCGGTTAGGTCGGTGCCGATCAGCAGCGGGCCCTTCATGGCTGCCCAGAAGGCGAAGTGCGTGCGTGCCTCGGCCGCTGAGAGGCCGGCGTTGCCGACCTCGAGCATGTCCGGGTCGGAGCGGCCCCAAAAGTCGACATGGTTGAGGTAGAAGGAGTTCTCGTTGAGAATCTCGATGATTTTTGTCCAGTGGGCTGGAAAATGGTAATGGATAAGGGGGGAGGCGAATTAGCAGTCGTGGTCGTGGGTCAGCTGAAAGATGGCTGGAGAGAAATACGCACGTGTAATGTCAGACGTCGACCGCCAGGAGTGGCCGGTGGCGTTCCCCCACTCCTGGATGCCGGCCTGGCCCCAGTTGCAGAGGCTGTAGAGAATGGGTCGGCTCTGCGCCTGCAAGGCATCGCGCATGGCGTTATACCGCTTTGCCGAATTCGACGACGCGTAGTTGAACCCAGCTGCGCAGAGAGTTGCCGATCTAAGAGCATGGATTAGCCGTCATTCTCTCAATTCCTCCTTCTTTCTGTTATTTTTCGGACCCGTCGGTATAGAACATACGCTGAGCATGTCCCGTTCAGAGGCACGGAGCCGCCGGACGAATCGGGAACACAGTTCTGGCAGGTATCCGTCCAGTTGCTGGGCACAGCGCAGTTGTCGTATTTGAGGTCTAGTTGGAGGGCGGGGAGCGACGCGTATGCAGTCAGCATTTTGGCCTGTTTCTCTTCTTTTGTTGTTTACCCATTGCCTCCCACACGTACAGTCAATCTTCCACTCGGCCCACGTCTGAGCGTCCACCAGCTCGTGGCCGAGGCTGGCCGGGTAGCCCGCACACGTCTGCGTGCCGGCGCTGCTGTAGATACCCATCTTAAGCCCGAGCGCGTGGATCGTTTTGGCAGTGCCGCGAATGCCGTCGTTGGGGAACTTGGCTGGGTCGGGCACCAGACGGCCGGTCTTGGCATCGCGTCCGCTCTTGACGGACCAGCAGTCGTCGATGTTGACATACTGATATCCGGCGTCCTAGAAGAAGGGGGTCGGCAAGGTCAGCTGCGTGGCACTGTATACTCTACAGCGTCTCATGGACTTCTGGTGTCACTCACTTTCAGCCCTAGCGAGACCATCTTCTCCGCCGCGTCCAGAAACTTCTTCTCGTTGATGTTGCACCCGTAGGCGTTCCACGAGTTCCAGCCCATCGCCGGCAGTCGGCCGACGCCGTTGGCGAGGGAGGAGACGGCAGGCGCCAGGAGAAGCTGGCCGAAGAGAATGTACAACATCTTGATTATCGCTCCTTTTCAATATTCTTTCGCTTTGTCTTTTGCTGGTAAGAAAGGTAGGCTCTCTGGGCAACTTTGTTCTTCTGGAAGACTCGGCCTTTGTTTTCATGTGGCCCAGCTGTCCCTGAGAGGAGAAAGTGTAGAGACAGAAAAAGGATGATTAAATTGCCGCCAGTAAAGAACTTTGAAAGAGAAGTTTAACCAATAAATGATGGTCCCTGCCGTAGCAACAGAATAGGCTGAAAGGGGGCAAGATAGAAGGTCTCTGTAAGCGATGCCCTTGTAAGTCAGAGGCGGGAGCTATTTGCACTCTCCCAATTTGGCGGAAGCACGGGACTAGCCCCACTGTTCTCCGGTGGCCCAGGCCGCAAGCCAAGAAGGCTACATTTCCGCAAAAAAACTCTTCCCCGAACCGCCTAAATGCCTTTAGGTTTTGCATGTCGTCCCAATCCAGTTCAGTCTGTCATTTGGGGCTCAGGCCTACTTATTCTTTTTTTATCTTTTTTTGTACACACTCTTTTCTTCTATTTGGAGACAACACGATGGGAAAGAGCACGGCTATGTGATTGGCTAGTGTAGCTCAGATCAGACCCACCGTACAAATAGACTGTGAAGATGGATGGTGACAAACGAAGACCCTCGTGGCGAAATGCAATGAATCGACATTCCTGGATATCCCTGGGTCAGATAAACTAGATTCATTTTCCTACAATATACAGCCATTTGTTGGTTTCTCTCATTCTCTGCTTCAGCCGAGGCGAGCCCACAAACCCTCGCCATTGCCGCCTTTGATTTCTCTCGTTGCTCGGTTCACATTTATTCCACATCCACGGTTCCAAGGCCGCCAGCTTCTTCCTAAAGAGTTCGACGAAGGCGGACGGCGGCGGTACAGCATCACCCAGGGCCGAGGGTCCGATGGGGGTGCCGGGGGCCGGTAGAATGCTGGCGAGGTCGTCACGACTGGGGCGCAGAATGTGGGCAGGTTCATCAGCGCGATTTACGGCGGCTGACACGGCGAAGTCGTCTTCGTCAATGGGGCCGGCGAATAGCAAGGCCTTGGCGCCGCCGGCGGCAAAGAGACCGGGCAGGTCTGCTGCAGCCTCTTCCTTGGAGCGTGCTATCTTCACGACTGGGATCTCGGGGAGCAAGTAAAAGAGAAAAATAGGTTAGCGGGATGTTGAAGTCGGTCATATGAAAGAACGAGGACTGTCCAGCCACCCCTCCTCCTCCCTAGTACAAAACTTACTCCCATTCAGGCTTGAGGTCCCTCGTCAAGCTCTCACCTGCGTGGGGTTCATTGGTGAAGATGGCGATGGGGATGGCCATGTTCCCTAACCTACTTTGTTCAGACGGAGACAGGATTGTGTCTGGGAGGGAGAGTCTGGTCCTGTGTATTCTCAATTGCTTGTGTTTGCGATGGGATGGGAGGGAAGATGGGCTCGAGACATGAAACAAATTTCGAATTACGAGGCCCATTACATACGCCAATTCTTCTCTGCACAGTCTTTTCCTTTGTCGTCGTTCGGTGCCGGCACTGCACCCGGTTGCTGCGCGGGCGTTATCCGTCTCCGAGAAGGCGCATTCGTTGTATCGTAGCATCATCGTTAAGTTGTTGTGTCCCCATTTCCGGAGTTACGAGCTACATAGTATTATGTCGTAGCTGTTGGCTAGTCTCAGCGCTAGACGTTTTAACGGCCGACCGCCGGTTCGACAGAAAGTTGAGGCTGCAAAACATAAAAATCTTATATATGTGTGTGTGTGCCCGAACGTTAGGCCGTATTACGTGCAAGAAACAGTCCGTGTGGCGCTCTGCCCGTGTCAACCACCTGTCTGCTAACCCAGCGCAGGTTTTCGGAACACACCTGTGTACTACTTTCTCATAGTACCCGGTTACGGTATTCGGCCGTGGGGTTCCTCTCCCCAGGGGGGTTCCTCTTCCCCCCTGTCTCTTCACAATCTCAGTAACGGACAAACTTCACCCCCGGAACAGGAGAGCAATTACGACGAGGATAGGTACGATGGTTCCTCGGGTCTAGTTTAGCCCATCGGGTCGTGTCCGAACCCGACGGATCCAACTCAACCCCGGCGGCTGCAAACGCGTTACCGTTTACATCGTCTGTTCCGTAGCACGATCGCCGTCTACGGTGATTCGGTAATCAGCTCTTGAGTATCGCCCGTTTTCATATTCGTATCTTGTTGTGAGGGCTTAAGACCAAATGGGAGATTTAATTTTGCGGTCTTCTTGCTATACAAAGGTCAAGGTAAAGACCAATGCTAAAAGCTCGACAGAAATGATATTTGCACGTAGGCCGAACCCTACAACATATCTTTTTGAACCCGCTGCGACACCTTACAAGGCCGACAATTTCTTTTTGAAGATGGCCGCAAATTCCGCCGGGGAGGGTTGGGGATCGCCCGGGGCCGGGGGTGCAACCGGAGTGCCCAGGGGGGGCAGTTTGAAGCCAATGCTGGCGTAGTCATCGCGGCTCAGGCGCACGATTTTGGCAGACACATTGGCACCGGTGATTGCGGCCGACACGGCAGCCACGTCATCCTCACTAATGGGGCCGGCAATGACGAGAGCCTTGGCGCCGGCGCTGGCAAAGACGGCGGGCAGGTCAGCCACGGCCTCCTCCCTAGAGCCGACGATCTTGATAACTGGGAAAACAGAGAAAGGGGCAAAGGTTAGCGAGTGTGCAAAAGTCGGCCACAAGAATGGACGAGGGCCCCCCGGCAACAACACTAACCATCCCACTCAGGCTTGAGGTTCTTCGTCAGGTTGTCGGCTATGGTGGCCATTTTGGTGAAGAGGGTGATAGGGATGCCCATGTTTGCTTGCTTGCTTGTCACGGAGAAGAAAAGACTATGTCTTTGGGCGATGGGTATGTCAAGTTGTATGAGCCTCCGGTTGTTTGCGTTTGCGGTGTAATGATATGGAGGTGAGCTTGGGTCTGAACTATGAGGCTCCAGGTGCGAGGTGCGAGGCCCTTTATATACACCACATTTGGTGCTTGCTGGAGGACGTGTCGGCTGGCTGTCGACCTGCCCTACCGTTTCTTCCTGCTGGTGTCCGTGGCAACCCCCTTTGCCGGTAGTCGCTTTGAAGCTACTGCCTCGCATCGGCGTCGGTCGCAGTAAAGGCCGGCCCCCGGCGCAGGAAGAAAATCGAACCCAAAACAATAAAGTATAATGTCTCCTCAAAATAGACTGCCGCCTCATCGGCTTTCCTCCCTCCCATTCATAGGCTCCCGCTCTAAGGCAGACCGGGACTCGGAGGCCAAGGAGCGCCGTCGCCACTTTTATTTTAGGCCGTGCAGCTTCCTTGCGGCCTCCGTGCGGTCTCCGTTACCCCCGCGTAATAGGGCGGACGTCTCGCGATATCAGTCCCGATTCTCCTCCTAAAGACGGGGAGAAGCAAGCGGCTAGTAGAGAGGTCTTGTCTATATGATCTTCTAAGCGCATTTCTGTTTCTGTCTTTGCTTGTGGCCTTTTCTTTCGTGAGACTATTGGCGAGCAGACATTTTCTCTCGTTTCTCTGCATCTGATTGACGTTCGTCGCATTTGTCTGTCTCTTTATCCCCTGCTTACTGAACCGCTTCCCCGTGACGGACATCCATCGCTTCCAGTGACAGATAAAATAGACTGCGTTGCGGATCGATACGATAGTTTCTCGTGGGGGGTCCCCTCCAACCTGGGCGGCGGCAGAAGACGTCGTTGCTGCCCCGTTTGCTCTCGAGCGCAACTCGGCAATCGCCGGTTTTGTAGCCGTGTGCGGCTCGCATCGGCTTGCAATGACCTGCGGCGCCAAAGTGCAGCAAGAGTCATTGTCCCTTCTTCTTTGGTTTAACGCTGGCTGGAATGAAAGCCTGAGAAGGCCGGCGCATGGCTCGGGTTGTTGACGCATGCGTGGCCAGTCCAGAGAGAGCGTATGTACGTGACCGCATTTGAGGGGACATACAGCACGGAAGACATAGGGCGAGCGTGGGAGTTACAGGAGGGGCGGGGCCTTGTCCTCGTATCAGATATCCGTTTCTGCTTTGCATAACGCGCCAAAGCCGGTGGGAGCCGTTTATTCTGTCGGCAGCCGTGTCGTCCTCATCGGCGCGGCCGCAGGGCGGTCAGGACACGATGGCCCTGCGCACGGCGTGGTTACCTTTTGTTGGCTTACCACGGCTGTCGTGTGAGCGACCGGTGAGTGAGTTTTCTCCTCCTTAATCCTTTATTTCTTTCTTTCTTTGAACCCTTGCTTCTTTTTGCGGAGGCAACTGCAAACGGGGGTACACGGCAGGTTGCAAGACGGCCCTTTTTCTTGTTTACGGTCTACATGAAAGGGCTATCAGATGTCACGTTTCTAGTCTGTGGTCCCTGCGAGGCACGACCTTGGTTGTGCAATGCATGCAGCCGTGTTTGTCGCGAAAATAAGAAAGCAGAAGACGGTGCACGACTGTGTACTCTGCGAATAGCCGTCATGGAAAAAGAGGAGGGCGTGTGCGTGCACTGCACGAAGCCAGAAACGGATGAGTTAATGAAGTAGCGAGTGCTCAGTTTCGAGCGACAATTTGGACGCGACGAGGTACGTCGGTGAAGGGGACGAAAAGGAAAGAAGAGAAGAAAAAAGAGAGTGGGTGTGGTGGGAGAGGGGTGGTTTCGGCGGGCCGGGCAATATAAAGCTGAAAACAAGAAAAATGCAGTAATAGGAACTAGGCGAGACGGTCATGGGAACAAATAAAGTAGAGCAAAGAGAAGATGGGGGAAACAGCTGCTAGGATGGCCCGCTTTCTTTCTTCTTCTTTTCTCTACCAGCCTTCCTCCCCCCCCCCCTCGATATACGTCATTCCATACGCCATCCTGGAGCAAGTCTGTCTTGGAAAAACAAGCTCAACTGTCAAGACCAAGACAGCAAGACCAAGACAGAGAGAGAGAATCAGGGAGAGATAGAGAGAGACAACAAGTTATGCACACGTGGGGTGCGGACATCCGCTATTGCTACGTGGCGTGCTTGGAGTCATCAAATGTTGATGCTGAACTGGAGAGTAAGGCGAAACCGTCTGAGGGTAAGACTAAAGAGAGAGGAAAGAGGGGGTGGCTTTGAATAATGAAATAGCGAAATGCGAGAAGCGAATACGAAAGAATGGAAAAATAATAAGAAGAAGAAGAGAAGGGCAAAGGAAAGATAAGACGTGACCACGCAGCCTCGCCTGCCTAGCGAGGTGGTGTGGGAGGGGAAGGGTGCATTATTGCTATAGGATGCCTTGCTGCGGAAGAGGGTAGATCAAGGTAAAAAAGAGAAGACGACGAAAAAGGCATCATATGCCCTCTTGCGGCACCATCATAGGTCGTCGACAACACGAAAACTACGGCAAGAAAATTACGTGACCGCAGGATCCATGAAGGAAGACCTCGAGAAACAGGTTCGGGGTGGACGGGTTCAAAAAAAAGACAAAAACGAGGTGGGAGACAGCGACGAAGATGGAGTGGAGTGCATCGTGTTTGGAGACTCCTTTTGGGGGGGGGGGGTCATGTGGCCGTTTCGCGAGCATCTAGCTCCATGCTCTCCGGATATAGTTTCGCCTGTGCGAGATGTGATGGGGCTTCGGGCGTTTTCAGGATGCAGGTGCAGGATGCAGCTCCAAAAACAAGATCGAAAGCACCGGAATGGAGGGTGGCATCCGGTCATGCAGGACGACAGCGAATATGCCGAATACGACGGTGTGGGAGGGGTGCAGACAGGGTGCAGACAGGGTGCAGACAGGAGTGCAAAGTCGTGAGGAAGGAGGCAGAGATAGAGAAAGGGCAGAGAAATAGGTAGAGGAAGAGGAAAAGGCAGAGAGGGAGAGAAAGAAAAGGATTGAAAGTGGGTGTGGAACTGAGACAGGGTGGGGAGAAAAACGCCATGAGTATAAGCGGCTATCATCGCACACGACTACGGAGGGGGGGTGGGAGGTTGTGGAAGGGGGGTGAACGCTGAACACGAGCAGCAAGGCGAGAAGGCGAGGATCGGGAAGACAAGGGGGGACAAGAAAACGTAACGATAATAATGAGAAATGGGAAAGACAAGGGCTGGGAAATCGGGGAAGCAGAATGGCCAGGCTTGTCGGTCAAATGGTTGCGGTGGCAGTGTAGGAGGCGAGAAGGGGGAGGGGGGGAGAGATAAAAAGAAACAAAGGACACGAAAAGTAAATAAGGAGCAGAAACCCGGTGATAAAAGAGAGGTGAACAGAAGAACAAAGAATCGATCAGCCTTGCATGAAGAGCAGTCCTCGTCGACGAATGAGCCCCAGAGGCAAGATGCACATGCGCACAGACAACGGGGAGGGGGGGAGGGGGGGTGGGAGGCCGCAGGGTGGAGAGAAACAAGGGTCGGTTCTGGCCAGACCAAGCCAGGCCGCAGCCGCCAGTCGGATGTGCCGCCGCTCCCGCTCCATACAATGGGGGGTCAGGCCAGACGGAGGGCCAGGATACGAGGAAGACGCAAAGGCGACGACCAGGGGGGGGGGGGGGGGGTATGAATAAAACTAATAAACGGAGGAAGGAAAAAGAAAACGAAAAGCAAGAATAAATCAAACAAAACAAGGCCGAAAGAGAAAGAGAAAGAGAAAGCACTTCCCGATCTGGACTCGTGCATGTCTTACACAGCCTCCTCCTCTCGCAGTTCCTGCTTATCGCTCTTCTCGTGGCCTTGCACCGGGCACACAAGGGAAAGGCGTGAGACGGCAACGTAGAGCTGTTGTTTCCGTCGCGCAGCCGGCTGGGCCCGTCTCGCAGCCCTGCCGGGCACCATCCAATCGTCTTGGAGACGTCGACTGCGCGTGCAGCCACTAAGCTGCTGGACCGTTGGACCGTTGAGCGACCAAGGAAAGAAAACAAAAAAGACGGAAAAGAAGGCCCCCGGAAGCTCGCTGCAAGCTCGCAAACCCAGCCGGGCTCGCAACAGTCCGCCTAAGAGCGTCCTCGCCCTGCTTTCTTTGCGTCCTCGCTACCCATCCGGTTCTGCCTGTGCTTGTTGTGCTTGTTGTGCTTGCTGTCCTCGGCCGCTGCCAGATCCCTGGAAACCACCCCCTTCATCCTGTCGCCTCTCTGGCCCCTCTGCCCGCGACCTTGGAACCCCCCCCCCCCCCCCCCCAGTCTTCATCCAACCCCATGATCTATGCATCTCGGCGTGTGCTCGCTCCCCAAACAGCTGCCGAGCCTCAGTATTACCTAGCAGCATGGCAGTCTGGCAGTCTACCACCCCTTCTCGTCTGCCTACCTGCCCGTGATGCTTGACTCAGTTGACCGGTTCCCCCTCCATGTCGAGGCAGTTTCTGAACCATGTTTCTTTTCACTCGCCCCCCTCCCCCTTTCTCTCTTCTTGTATCACCTTTCGAGTTGTGTCTGCTGTCCGCCGTCTGCTGTCTGTCGTCTGTCTACTGCGTCCCCTCCTGTCTTCCAGCCTCACCGCCCGCCGCTCGCCAGCGTCCCATCCTCCCCTTTTAAGCTGCCCACCCTCTCGCTTTTGCTCTCGCTCTTTTTCTTCTTG
The DNA here is from genome assembly GCA_019925425.1 of Ophiostoma pallidulum. NCBI lineage: Eukaryota > Fungi > Ascomycota > Sordariomycetes > Ophiostomatales > Ophiostomataceae > Ophiostoma > Ophiostoma pallidulum. Next base: position 203,809 of record JADHKO010000006.1, on the reverse strand, counting down.
TTTATTCTCTCCTCTCCTCCTCTCTTTTCCCTCTTTTCTTCCACCTCTTGCCATACGTTCCCCTCCTCTGCAGGCATCGCCCGGAGCTTCGTCAACTTGACATCCCAGACGCCCGTCGTCCATCGCCCGTCGTCCAGATTGGCCCTGCCCCCCACACCGGTTCTCTGTCTCTGCCTGCCCGACATACGCAATCCTTGTCTCGCATCCCGCCCCGGCTTACCCAGAACAGACTGGCCGCCGCGCAGAAACTGGGCATTCGACCGACACAACACTCCATCGTCGTGGAGGTTGGAAGCCGTCCTGTTTCTTGTCTCTTTGCTCTCGTCTTTTTGTCGCCCGTCCCCAGACACTCCCACCCTATCTGCATTCTTGATTCGGCCTGGGCTATATTTATCCTCCACCAGAAAACAACGCGCGCGCAGATCGATCCCCCCCTCCTACATTATCTTCCTCCACAGCAGAGGCTGCATTAGTGCCGACCGTAAAACTGCAGTCCAACAGAAAAGAGTTGCGAACCTCCTGTGTCGCTTTGCACCCTCCACGTCGTGCCCGTGGTCTTCTGCGCGGGTGCTTCTGTCTCTTCAAATCGGCGCAGAGTGACATCAGCGCGATCTGCTGTGGGCGCTTTACCGAGTTGCCGAGCTCCAGCGTGCAGGCCTGGCCACCTGCCTGTTATCATAGCGCGCTGCCAGCCAGGGAGACAGCTACGGAGACCGCCAGGAGAGCAAGGACAGCCAGGGGCCCGTTCTCAGGGGCTCCAGTTAAAACAAAGACGCCAAAAGGCGCCAAAGGACGCCAGCAAGACCAGCCAGACCACCCGCACCCCTCCTTTTCCTCAATCGTCCTCACCTGCCAAAAGCACGCCTTTCCGCGACGAACCCCCCTCTCTCACGCTCTCCCTGCCCCCCCCCCCCCCCCCCGGTTCTGCTCCATTGCTCCTTCCTAACCTGCCCCCCCCCACCCTCACCACATCGGGCCCAAGGTCTGTCCCTCCTTCCCCCCTTCTTTTTTTCGCTGGGCTTTAATTCGTCCTTTTTTTCAGGTCCCCTGCTCTTTCTGTATCTCTATTGTGTTTGCTTCTTCGTGCCTTCCGAGCCAACAACAGCAAATCACCGGGTCGCGGGCTGCTCTTTCTGCTCTTTCCCAGACTCTGCTCTCCACTCTCCCGTCTTTCAAGCTCTTTCCCCTCGCGTTCTTGCCTCGTCGCTCGGTCGCTGTCTCCCTAAATACCCGAGTCTCTGTTCCTCTTTCCTCTTTTTTACTTTGTCCCCACAAGCTCGCAGCCCACAGTTTTGCCCGCCACCGCCCGCTTTCTCCTCCTCCTCGTCGTCCTCCTCATCTTCGTCCTCCACCATCACTACCACCACTACCGCCGCTCTCCCCCTTCTCTCCATACCGCACTCGACTCTGCCGCCGACCAAAGCATTCTTTGGATTTTTTGGATTTTTTTGTTGGCGCGCTGCTTTTCGCTCTGCGGGTTTGGCCAGTACCCACAAAGAGGCGACAAGCGGGAACAACCTTTCCCCCCCCTCCCCCCTCCCTCCCGGCCCCGAAAAAGACGAATCTCGAATCTCGGATTCCAACCTCCACAACGACCACGGTGACGGCGACGGCGACGGCGACACAGCGATATACCACACGCCTGTTCGCAATCCTCCCTCCGCAATCCGCTCTCCAACCCCCCCACCTCCCCGCCCCTCCCTCCACATGCAATCCGAATTCCGCCACGTGCGGTCCGGCAGCAACCTCACGGCCGCCGCGATGCCGCTGCCGCTGCCACAGCCGCTCGACGCCACCAGCCCCATGGCCGGCGCACAGCCGCGCTTTGACGGGCCGCGCAGTCCGCCCAGTACGTTCCTCTTTCGTTCCTCAGGACGGCTGCCGAGCATTGTTGCCCACACCGCCGCTAACCTTCCCCCCTCCCCTCCCCCATAGACACCGCACACGTGCCGTGCAAGTTCTTCCGCCAGGGCGCCTGCCAGGCCGGCAACTCGTGTCCCTTCAGCCACGACATTGGCGCCGCCACCGAGATGGTGTGCAAGTACTTTGCCAAGGTGAGTCTGCATCCTCTGTGCGCGCTCGCCACTTCCCCAGACTCCTGTCCTTCGTTCCACAGGTGGCACCGCCCTGTCTCTCCCTCTCCCTCTCACCTCCCCCCTCCATCTTCTCTCTCGCTTGCTCACACGCACCGCCCAGGGCAACTGCAAATTTGGCCCCAAGTGCGCCAACATCCACGTCCTGCCCGACGGCCGCCGCGTCAACTACGGCAAGAATGGCGTCACCATCGGCACTACCTCCCTCAGCCTCGGCTCCCGCATCAACCCGGCCGCCTACCTCCAGCCCACCAGTAGCGCCCTGACCAACTCCTTCCTCAACGCCTCAGGCCAGCAACAGCAGCAGCAGCAGCAGCAGCAGCAGCAACAGCAGCAACAACAACACCCCTTGGACAACGACCGCTACCGCACACCCTCTGGCGCCCACCAGCACCAGCTCGGCCGCCGTACGAGCATGGACAGCGGTGTCCCCGCAATCGACACAACCTACTCCTCCAACCCGACGTCCGCCTACGGCTCCCCGCCGGGCCCTGGTCTTACCCTTGGCGGCGGCACGTTCAAGGACGACCTGCACAGCCAGCGCGGCATCCTGGGGCTGTCGCCCATCAACGCCAACGTCCTGTCTGTCATGGACGCGCCGCTGCCGGCCTCCTTCGACTCCAACGGTATCTCTCTCGCCGCCCGCTACGGGCCCTGGCCTGCCTCCGTGCCCTCCAAGTTCGGTCTCGAGTCTCCGTCGCCATCACTGCACAACGCCAAGGACGAGCGAACATCCGAGACGCTCAAGCTGCTGCACACCTCGGCATTTGGAAACGATCACCTGTCGCCCTCCCACCTGGGCGACCTGCGCGATGCGCGGGACCCGAGAGATCTCAGGCCAGGGGTGCTCTACGAAGGCATTATGGGCAGCAGTCCTGCTGCCGCTACGAATAACGCTTCTGCTGCCGCTGTCGCTTCTGCTGTTGCTGCTGCCGGTGCTGCTGGTGTTACCGGTGCCGGCATGGCCGCGCCCTCGTCGGAGGACCACTACTACGGCAAGCGCATCCTGCACTCCAACTCTACCCGCTATGCGAAGCCCCGTCTCCTCAGCAGCAGCGCCCCCAAAGTCGACCGCGACTGGGAGACCGAGTTCTGGTTCCTCGAGGAGGACTACGTCCCTGGCGCGCTGGCCAACGAGGTGTTGACGCCGCAAGAAAAGGCACGTCGTGGCTCCATACGGCTCACTAGCAACAACAACAATAACAGCAGTGACATCGGTTTCGACGGCTTGTCCGAGACACCGACCCAGGGCGGCGCGTCCGCCACCACCTCGGCCAACGCCACAAAATTCGGCAGTCCAGCGACCGCCGCCGCCGCTGCTGCCGCCGCCAGCCCCAGCCGCTGGAGCCCCTGGCTGCAGCAGCGCCAACGCAGCACCGGCACCGCGGGGGGTGGGCCAAGCGGCGTACCAGGAGGACCGGGCAATATTATTGGCAACAACAGCTACAACGGCGCAGGCAGCGATAGCAACAACAATAACTTGGACGACGACCCCTTTGAGCCAGGCAGCCTTGGCCGGTCCATGAAACATGCCGCATCCGCGTTCGGCCACGTTGGCAGTCCGCTGCGTAACTCGAGCCTTGCTGGCAGCCTAGGAACGGTCAACGGCAGCGCGTTTGGTGGTGCCAGCAGCAACAGCAACAACAACATTGGCGGTATTGCCATTGCTGGCAGTGGCGGTGGCAGTGTTGGCGGCGGTATCTCCGGCATCAACAGCGGCCTGCCGGCGTCATCTTCTATTGGCGGCACGTCCCGGTTGTCAGCTGGGGCGGCGTCGGGATCGGGATCGGTCGGCGAGTCTATGTCCGTTCTCACCCAGCAGCTCCAGCGGACGCGTCTGATGATGAGCGACGACTTTGCGTCATCACTGTCGTCGCCATCGTCACGCAACCCCAGCGCGTCGCTGAGCACGGCCACCGTGACCGCAACGGCAGCAGCTGGCATCATCGGCGGCCGCGGCGGCGGCGACCGTAGCGGCCTGGAACGCCACATTTCCGGTGGCAGTGGTCGCGGCGCTGCTGGCAACGGCTCCATCATATCACCATTGTCGTCATCCGCATCAGCAACTGCCGCTGCCAACACCGCTGCCTCCACCGCCGGCCGTTTCCCCGCCCCCATCGATGAGGAGGACCCGTCCTTCCTGTTCGACATGGAAGAGGTCGACGACCCGGAGGCACAGAGGAGCAAGCCTGCAAGCAACAGTCTCAATGGGTCGCTAGGCGCCGCGACTACGTCGTCCGACGGCACCAAGAACTTGTGGAGCTATGCGGGCATCGTGTCGGGGGGTGCCGTGGGTGGCGGCAGCAACAGCAACAGCAAGAGCGCGGCAAACAAGGGTCGGGAGGCGGCTCGCGGTGTGCCGCCAGTGGGCAGATGAGCACGGGGCACAAGCCGATCTCTTTACGTGACGGATGCGAGCCCCTCTTGTTCGGCCCCTTCGGCCCTATTTTTGTTACTTCTTTTTCTTTTCCTTTTGGATAACGACGTCATTCAAGCACATCCACGAGGCCGCCACGCGAAACGACAGTCAAGACAAAAAATGCATTGGAAAAAAAACGCATTGCAGGGGACCAAAGCGCATCCACTGAGAGCGAGGTGGACAGAGAGAGCACGCAGCGCTTTTGTTTTCGCAGAGCATACAGTTGAGTATACAGTTTGTGCGTTGGGCCGGGTGTATGGCCTATGGTCCGGTGCGAGAGCAGGAAGAAGACGAGAGAGGAAGAACAGAGGCGATAAAATGCATTAATGGAGGAGGCACAGTGCGGGTTTTACTGTTGTGTTTTGTTTTTTTCTTATTCCTGGCAGCGGGCCGGGAGTGGAGAAGATCCAAAGGAGGCGGTACATGGTGGAAGACCCTATTTCTCCAATTCCTGCTTTCATCTTGTATCTCTTTTTTTTCTCTCCATTTTGTTGCGAAATACGTTAAGGTGGGCCACCGGGTGTTTTGATCTTGCACAGGCGCCAATCTTTCTTTTGTCTGTTTCCTTCTTAAGAACGCTGTGTAGTTTTGTCCCCTTTGTACATGCCTTTCCTCTCTGTATATATTCTTCTTCTCCTCCCTCCTTGTTCTTTGGTGGCATGCCGTATGTCCAGCGAATGTAGGTGTGTTTTGTACGAATTGTCTGTCAGTTGTTTGTTTGTTTTATTTGTTTTATTTGCTTTTATTGTCCACTTAAACAATCTATTTTCTTAAAGTTCCTTATTCTCTCTCTTTTATATTCCATTGTTTTTTTGTGTTAAACATATTGTAACTCCTTCGTAGCAACGGTCCTCTCCAAATATGTATGCCTTTCATAATGAAATATGCCTTTTCGCCCAGCTCTTCTAACCTCCACCTTCCACCTTTTTGTGCCACGACACCGGCACTGTCACGCAACTGTTTACCCCTACGAGGCCCCAGAGAAGAAAGACAGGCCTGGAGAGCCAAGAATTGAGACACCCGGAAAGCCTCTTGAAGGAAAACGAGAGCGTCATCATGAGCCTTCCTTTCTCCCACAACCCCTCCTGTGGGGGTTACTCGTAACAACATGGGGTTTGCACACACGATTTCCCAAGGGGGTTTCGGGGGTTTGTTGTATTATTTTGGATTTTATTAGTTTTCTTACTTTGGTGGAGTTGATTGGTCTTTTTGGGAGTTTGTTTGTTTCTGTTTATTTTTTTCTTCATCTATGGTACAGAGGATAGCAAATGGGGTGACGGGGAGAGGGGGAGAGAGTAGATGTAAACAGAAGTGTAGACATGTCGCGTAGTCGGAAGATGGCAAAATGAAGCAAAGGGCATAAGGAAGATGAAGGTCGAGGAGAGGGGCGTTCCAAGGTCTCGGTGGAGAGGCGTGCACGACCTTGGCCGTTTAATGGGCATCCGGCTGGTTCAGGATGTACTCGACGGCCTTGTCGACTGTGGCAGGGGCGAGCAGACGCGTTAGCAGACACACATGAAATTTGTGTTTGGGGTGCGGAGAACGGACGAGGCTCGGCAAGCCAACGAGAGAGGAAAAAATAAACACTCACCACTGTGGATCGCGTCCGCGTCCTTGTCCGGGATCTCAATGCTAAACTCCTCCTCGATCGCCATCACAACCTCGACGGTGTCCAGGCTGTCGAGGCCCAGGTCGTTGGCAAAGTGCGAGGCCGGCTTGATCTGTTGGTGGGGAGAAGGAAAACTCCTTGTCAGCAAAGCGTTCTTTGAGAGCGCGTCGACCGGGGGAGCGTCGACAACGACAGAGCAGACGCCATCGGCAGACATACGTTTGCCGCGTCGTTGACCTTGTCAAAGCCCTGCAGCAGGCTGATGATCCGGCCCTCCACCTCCTCCTTGTTCAGGCCGGCGGCAGCCGAGTACCAACGCGCCGGCAACGCCGCCGAGGCCGGCAGCAGGGATGTCCGGGCAGCGGCCGAGGCAGAGACAGCGACGAAGCGCGGGGCGGCGACGCGGCCGGCAACGGCCATCGACAGACCAGCGGCACGGGGCGCGGCAGCAGCGGCCGCGCGGGCAACGGCAGAACGGAACATGATGCAGGGAAGAGAGGTAGCAGCGGGGGAGAAGGGGAGAAGGGCGAAGCTCGGATATATCGTCGTCGTCGTCGTCGTTGTCGATGCGGTTGCAGAAGTGAGTCTAAGAAGCGGAAGCGGAAAAAGAAGGGAGAGACAACAGTCAGCAATCGGCCGGAGCGGAGCGGAAAGGACCCGGACACGCGCCCTCCCTCCGTCCCTCCGCCCCCCACCTGCTCTCCCTCCCCCTCTCTCCATCATCGGAGCACACAGGAAGGAGATTGAGGCGGACAACACGCGGATGTGTTCGGGGGGCGAAGGGCGGGGGGGAGAGTGCCGCTCATGAGGGACGCAAGCAGAGCAGCGGCATACCTGGACGGTTGCGTCGACGTAGTCGTTTGGTCACGGGTGGGACGTCGATTGGGGAGCGTGGTGGTTGTCGTTGTGGTTGGCCCGAAAAAAAACGAGGATAAAAAAGTTTCGGTGGTGACGAAAAAAATTGGGAGGAAAGCTTGCGCTCAATTCCCGGGCCAAGCAGCCAGAGCAAGCCGGCCGCACCCCCCAGCAAGGAACCGCCTGGAGGGGGGAAGGGAACAGGCCAAATGAACAAGGGGCCCGGATGGGCCAATCAGCGGCAATGTTATTTAGCTCCGAGGTGTGTGTTGAGTCACGTGGTGTCTGTTCGGGGGAAAGACGGTGGGGGAAAGCGGTGGGCCGGAGCGGAGGAAAGAGAGAAGACAAGAGCAGCCATCCGTAACTGCGTATATGACCAACGCTGCCCAATTGTGTAAAGTGGCGGCTGGTTTTCTGCCCCTTCTCTTCCAATGCTCTGCTAGAATCATTAGAGCAGGGTTGGAGAGACGGGGGCGGGCTCAATCCCCTTGCTGCAGCGCTCCGGCAACCCCGGCTCGCTCGGGCGATGCGAATGGACAGGCCGACAACGACGGATGGATGGAACAGACAACTACGCAAAATGATGGGACAGATAAATAAAAGTTGTATATGTACAGGCGTGTCGGTGCTGCTGCTACTGCTGCTGATGCTTCTCTGCTTCGCTGCTCCTCTCCTAGGCGTGCTACGGCGCGACCCCGGGTTCGATCGCCAATGTGTCCCGGACGCGGCCTCTTCCCAGCGTGGCCTTCTTTTTTTGTTTTGTTTTCTTCGTACCCCCACTGTGATGTTGCCAATATCTGACTCCTTCGATGCCTCCGCGGCAACCTACCCTCGAGGATTACCGGTACGGCGCGTCGGCGCGGATGGCGGCCGCCAGCTCGGGCTCCCACTTGTCGCCGTTGGACAGGAGTTTCTCTACAGAGAGGTCAGTGGCTGTTCGGGGGGAACAGGGGGGGGAAGAGGGGACGGTATGGAATGCGGAGCTTCCGCGGACCACCACGCTTTCTCGTCTACCCGTACTCACCCTTGTTGTACAGCAGCTCCTCCCGCGTCTCCGTGCTGTACTCAGCGTTGGGCGACTCCACAATCGCGTCCACCGGGCACGACTCCTGGCAGAAGCCGCAGTAGATGCACTTGGTCATGTCAATGTCGTACCGGCTCGTCCGCCGCGACCCGTCGGCGCGCTCCTCGGCCTCGATCGTGATAGCCTGGGCGGGGCAGATCTGGAAAGGTCAGCAAAGGGGAAGGGGAGAGGGGAAAAGGGCCATAATTGTTCTGCTCGTCCACCGGCATGTCGAACGTACCGCCTCGCACAGCTTGCAGGCGATGCACCGCTCCTCGCCCGAGGGATACCGCCGCAGCGCATGCTCGCCACGGAAGCGCGGCGAGATCGGGCCCTTTTCAAAGGGGTAGTAGATGGTGTACGGCGGCCGGAAGAACTGCTCCATCAGCACGTACATGCCGCGCGCCATCTCCAGCAGCATAAAGTATTTGCCAATCTTGTCGAACGTGCCCTCCGTCTCCTGGTCCCACTCCGGCCGCGGCGTGATGCGCAAGCCTTTGGGCGGCGGGCCCACGGGTGTCGCGTACGTCCGTCGCCGTGCCGCGTTGGCGGCCAGCAGGGCCATTCGGCTGGTGGCGGTGGTGGCCGTTGCGGCGGCGGCGGCGGCAGAAGCAACCGGCACGCCAGCCAGGGGCATTGCGCGGCGAGCAATCTGTGCGGCGAGCATTGTGATGTGTAGGAGAAGGAGAGAGGGAGAAAGGGAGAAGAGGTAGACGAGGGCCCGACAGGTAGCAAGCAGGTCGTCGTCAATCGGTCGGCGGTCGGCAGTCGGTCGCTCGGTCGGGGGGAGCTGCGACGGGGGGGGGGGGGGGGGAGAAAAACAGCGCGCAGGACCGCCCGTCAATCCGAGACCAGTCCGCCGGAGAGTCGGGGATGCAGAAGAAGAATGAAAAACACTGGGAGCTCGGGAGTTGCCGTGCAATCAGTCGCCAATTGCGTGGTGGAATCGCAGATGTCCGTATTTGGGGGGGGTGCTGGCTGCGAGGAGGAGCGTCAGAAAAATCCCGTGGATGCTTCGCCAGTCGGGATTTCCTGGGTAACAAAAAATACATGGCGGCCGCCAAAGGGTCCCTGGCGGGCACAACAGCCAAAAACCCGCGGGCGGATGACTTCGAGCAGCGCGTGATTGGCTCACTTGCTCTGGCATGAAAGGTGGAGGCCCACACGTTGCAGATCACGTGCTAACCCAAGTGATGATGTAATCATGTCACCCAGCCGTTATCCACGAGAAATCTGTGAATGGCGTCTTCACACTCCTACTTCATACAACACAAACTCTCGCGTTCATGTTGAACAGGCTATCCCCAGACTGGTCTGGAGACAGAGTATTCGTCATTCTGGACCACCTTCCTGACGCATTCGACTCCTTTCCGTCGGTCGTAGACAGATGCGGCGTCAAAGAGCTTCTGACTTTCTGAGATTTGTAGTCCTGCTGCCTCACCGTGAGTGAGTGGCTGCTGTGCAACGGTGCTTCCACGGCCGTTCTGCACGTGGATACGAGGCACAAATGGCTTAATTCTTAGATACTGTCCCAGTGCGACTCGCCACGCCGCAGCTGTCGTGTTCGGCATGGCAGGGTTCTTCATAGCAAGAGGTTGGCTGCGAGAAGGGAAAATGCTCTGCGCAATCGGACCGCGGCTGCATTGGCCAGAACACAGTTTCGTTTCTCCATCTCTGACATTGATGAGAGGCATCACCACGGCCGCCACAGCTCACATCATTATGGCTCTCGCTCTCAGGCACAGTCGCACAGCCGCAGCCGGCGTCACCACTGGCCCGGATGAAATTGACCACATGAAGACCGCAAACGCTTGGGTGATGCTGAGCTAAAAGTCTGAAGTTTCTTTTTTCTTTTTGTCTGTGACGCATATTATTGGACCCTCCATCGCTTGAGAGCTAGAGCCTCGTTGGGCATCCTCAGCTCCGCTCCTAGGCATCACCATTACTCTAGACTAGCCATGACCAAACTTGCACATATAATTTGTCGCATTCGTCAAGCCTTTCAAAACCACGGAAACATAGGAAACAATAGATACATGAAAAGAAGCCGACCCAATTCCTCTCATCCGAAAGCTACCATGGCCCTAAAAGCTGCTCTATCTCGTTCGAGAGGCGTAAGATGACCACTCGCCCTGTCGGAGAGCCCATGGCAATCGAGCATACCGATGAAGTTTGCCATATGTCAAAATCATACGGTCGATAGTCGGGTGGCAGCCATATGAGATTCGCCTCGTTCCATGTGATCCAGGAGTTGTCCTTGCTTATCCCGTAACGCCGATGGCCGGGTATATTGGAAACTCGACCTAAACCTTTTGACTCAAAAGAGACATGGACCCATTTAGCTTCAAGAGAAAATCGACGCCCGCTCCAATTCAGTTTATGGTTCTTAATGTCCCAAACATGAGCGTAACCCAATGCGAACATTACAATCTCCGAGCCGTCAAGCGAGAAGGCGATAGAGAATTGACCCCTAGTGTTTTCTAGAACCTTGATTACCTGCACACAGCAGCCATCCGTGTCCCAGATCTTCACGGTCTCGTCAAGTGAGGCCGTTGCCAAGCGCGAGCCGTCGGGTGAGAACACGACGGACGTGACATGCCGTTTATGGCCGACGAGTGTCTGCACACAGCAGCCATCCGTGTCCCATATCTTCGCGGTCCCATCATGTGCGGCCGTTGCTCATCGGGCTGCGCGACATCGTCGATGTGGAAGCACGGATGGCGTAGGCCGTAGATGTCGCGTCGTAGTGTTTTCGCCAGAACTTCCAGCGAGCGCGATGAGAGGGCACGGTGCACGCTGCTTATGCCAGTCGGAAATATCTTGTGGACAGCGGCTGGTGAGAGGAGAAAGTCCTTTGCGGACTTGTGAATCAGCGAGACAGTGCCCTCCCGGACTGACAAGAAAGAACCGCAATATCCCACAATCTCTTCTGCGTCGGAGATAACTTCTGGCAAGTCGGCAACCAGAGCAACAAGCTCGTGCAATGTGAGGGGCCGGTATGTGGCCAACGCGACGGCAAGGATCTGCGTACAGATTGGCGCCTGTTGCACGTCGTCGCATACGTTGTCCAGCATCCTTTTGTAGAGAGCAGAAAGCCCGGACGGAAATTCCCCGAGCTTCTTGAGCGTATTTGCTCGTGGAGTCTTGTCAAGATACTCACACACCAAGGCCACCCAGAGGAACGTTTCTTCTGCATGTGTTGAGAGGTGGTGGTGTACCGCCCGCTGTAGGTCTTCGGGGTACCTTTTTCTCATCGTTATTGCATCCAGTTTGTGCCGTATGAACGCCCGAACAGCCGTAGAGACGGACGCTTTGTTGAGCTCGAGAGGGAGCTTTGCATCTAAGCCGGCAATGCTTAACCTCTCCTCAATTCCAGGCAAGCCTCGACTGCTGACAAGCCACTTGACCTTGGGAAGCGTCATGTTATGGACGATGAAGCGGAGAAGCTTGAATAGGTCGCTATTCTGTGCGTCGGGCTCGCTTGCATCCGTGGTACCGCACTCATCAAGCGCATCGACGACCAGGACGGTATCTGGCAAGTTCGGGTCTCGCAAGATGTTGTGTAGAATGTCCGCCAAGGCCGCCCAGGCGTTAACGTCTTCGAACAGTTGCTTCCCAGAGATGCCGTACCTCTTCCGTACGTGCGGCACCAACGACCGTTGCTGGACCACCAGCATGAATATCAGCCCCCGTAGCACAGCGCAGGCATTGTTAATTCGTGAGTCGTTGGCTTGGCAGAAGAAATACGACAGGAGCGTGCTCGCGTCAACATCGACCGACTCTGGTTTAGGCGTGAGCTCGTCAATGATGCCGCATAGCAGCATTGTCTTGCCCTTTCCCGGGTCCCCCTTGATCCAGAGCAGTTGATCCTGCCTGTCGCTTTGTTGAGACCGGTCGTTGCTGACGTGCCCACCGTCCCTCCACTGCTGAAATTGGGCGTTGCTGAGGACCCAGCGGTATACGTCTTTTAGTAGGCCGCCTTTTTGTTCCTCGATCCGGCGCTTGTCGTCGCGTGGGTCGGTCGTTCGTAGATCGACGATGCATGGCTCGGCAGAAGATCCGGTATCTTTTGTTTTTCAGCCTAGAAACTTCTCAAGAAGCTTATGAACAGAACGACAAAGACGTAGTCTTACCTTGTAGATGGGGCGCAATTCGTATATCACCATGATTGACCCCTATTTGGAGACCGTCATGATTGGAACCGAAAGCATTTGTCGTCACCATATTTTGTTGCCGTTGGCTTTAGCAAAGGAAGAATTGGCTGCTGTTTGGTCTGATATTTCCTGACTTATACGGGCTGGAGGCTGTTTGTTTGACGAGTTTCGATTTTGTGTGCAATCGACGAGCTGATGCTGTGAAGAACGGATGCTGCTGCTATGTGTCAAAACGGGTAGACGACAAGCCAGAATGCAAAAGTGCAGTATTCAAAAGTGCAGAAATCACAAATTTGCTGTAATCTGCCATTGGATGGCTTACGCTCCGTAGGATGCCTTCCCCAGCCGCCAGACAATGTGCAATTTCTGCCCAACGGGAGCGGGAGAAGAGCAGCCCAACGCTGAGCCTCAAAAGGGGGCTTTGGGGACTAGAGAGAGTGAGGAACGATATGCTGTAGAATACTTAAAGGGTTTCGAGGCAAAAGAAAAACTGGGATCTTATCTGTTTCCTCTCTCGCAAGTCGACATCATTCACAGCCCAAAAAAAAACATACACTACACCACCCTTCTCAATGAGCCAGAACACAGACATGTATGTTCTCCTGCTGCAAAATTGACGGACATGCAAACAGTGCTGACGCTGCTGACTCGGGGAAAGGCAGGGTTATTGGACGGAAGACCGCGGGCATATCGTACCTGCGCCTTACGATAACAGCTCGAGTGCGGCGGCGGCGGCAGCTGCGGCGGCGTCGGGAAGCGCCGTTTTTGCTAGTCAGGGTTACTTGCCGGTAGCACGCGATGGTGTCGTGCCCGTGCAGTACGACAACGGTCCCACGGTCGAGGCCCCCGAGAAGGTGGAAGACGGCCCTGCTGCTAACGCAGCCACCGTCGTCAACCACTTTGGACCAAACTATGGTGGAATTCAGCAGGGGTCCAACCACGGCAGTTTCAATTTCGGGACAAAGAACTAGGAGAAGTACCAAGCCGGACAGGGGGAGTTGTTTGTCGAAGTTGTGCTGCTCTTCGCCGGACTGTTAAGATGTTCTGCGAGCATGGGACGTGAAGTGTGTTTGTCGTACTGATAGGATCTGTGTCCTGATGAAATCAAGCCCCGTCCACTTCACACGATGTTGATACTCAAAGAAGAGAGAGGAGGAGACGAGACTGGTCTGGAAGACGGCAGGAGATTATCGACAGTTGACCGAAGGGGGGTTCTCCGACATTTTGCTTATTCACCTTTCTAATCTCGCCCGCCTCCAATTACTGCCTTGTGTACGAGCACCGCTGCCCCAAATGTCCCACAGGAAGTCATCGAAAGAGGCTGCCGCATCGTAGTCGCCGGAGCCAAACCCCTTGCGCCGGGCTTCAACACGTTCGGCACCGCCGGCTTCCTCCATCGCCGGCGGATGTTTGTGAACTGAACAAAGTGTGGCAAAGCTACCATATCGTCTCAGACTCTTTCTGTGGTCACGAGCAGTCTTTGGCGGAAATCGATTTCTGGCTGTTACGTTGGGCCGGTTTTCTTCGACGTTGAAGCTGGCCTGTGGGGATGCAGCTGTAGTGGGGTGGCAAAAGGTGCTGCGCGCAGCACCCTAAAGCCGCCTGGCTCCACTACGGCATGGGCCTACGGCGCCCCTCTCGCTTTTCTCCGCATCACGACTCTCGGCCAACGACCTCACCTGTACCGTAATGGTCGTGTTGGATACGGGCGACGGAATGGTCACGTAATAATTTCGCCGTCTGTTTACACAACGCGCCGGGCCCGTCCACGCTTCATGCTTCACCGACTTCCAGCTGCTCTCTAAGCACAACATGACCGCTGAGGCGCCCAGTCTGTCCACCATGCCGCCCAAAACCAACGTCGTGACGACCACGTACCGAGTGATCAAGCCTGGCTCGGAAGAAGGCCGGATGATTGTAAGGCACTCTTTCTTCATGTGCGGCACCCAAGTCCACGGCTAACAACTCACTACGGAATACGCCTAGAACACCATGATTGGCTGTGGCAACTCAGGCATCGTCCATTTGCTGCCTTGCGGCACACGCATCATAAAGGACGTCGCAGCATGGAGGGGGGATGACCGGGATCTCCAGATGCGGTGCAAACACCTCCGCAACGAGATCGCCGTCTACAGGCACCTGCCGCAGAACCACCCGCGGCTCGTCCGTTTGTGCGACTCATTCGATGACGGCGACCGGCGCGTCTCCCTCACGCTCGAGTACATGCCAAACCATACGCTTAACGAGTATCTCCGAGGCTACTCGATGCGCGAGTTTCTTGACATGCGCTATATCCGTGGCAGTAACGAGACCCAGGCAGACAAGGAAAAGAGAATGCGCCGTCGCCACGATTCCATTCCGCTGCGCCAGCGTGCACGCTGGGCCCTCGAGGCGGCCGATGGCGTCGTGCTGCTGCACGCGCACGGCGTGATCCACGCGGATCTAAAACCGGAAAACATGGGTGTTGACGCACAGCTGGGTGTGCGCATTTTTGCCTTCGCCGGCAGCGCAATGCTCGACCAGCCGGCGCTGTGCTTAGAGAGCACACGGTACTTTATGCCGCGCAGCTCGTGGGCCATTGTGAACGTGACGACCGACTGCTTTGCGCTCGGGTCCAGCATCTACCACATTGTGACGGGGTTCCGGCCGTACGACGCACTGCCGGACGATGAGGTGGAGGCGCGTTACGAGCGCCAAGAGTTTCCCGACCTGTCTGGGCAGGCGCTGAAAGAGACGACAGAGGGCGACGGCAAAACCAACGCTGACGCTGCCGCCGACGTCGCTGCCGCCACCTCCGCCCCTGACACTAATGGCACCAGCCCCGCAACCGGCAGACTGCTCTTTGCCGACATAGTCCGCCGGTGCTGGCTCGGCGAGTTCGCAACGGCAGCCGACGTGTTGGACGCGCTGAAGACCGAGGTAACAAGCACGTTTGATGAGGCAGACCTCCACTTTATCGAGGAGGCCAGTGGAATTGTGCTGCAGGAGAATGTCGCAGTGGACGCAGCCACCACGGACAGTCTATAAGAAGTGGGCACACAGCTGTGTTTCTGCAAGTAAAGGTTGAATAAAGACAAGTCGATAACGAAGACAGTGTAGTTCCTACCTAGCAACCCTGCTGATACCCTCTCTAAGTATCTTCTTGCTCGATTGGCCCCTCCCCCCTTCACCTTCATCCTCATTCTTATTCGTTTCGGGACGGGCAAAGAAGACATTGTCTGTAACGCAACACTCCCGTAAGACGGTAATACGATTATACGGCATTTTTGGTGTTGCTTAGCGCACGGCTGTATACGCCACCCACGCCCCTAATGCCGTGGACGACGGAAGTAAGCGCGGTCTAACGCAGTCTACGAAAATGTCATCGGAGTCCTATAACGGTTGAGTGCTTGGGACTCACTCATAGATCAAAGACACCTTTGAAGATTTAATTAGTCGTTGCTTTGGTATGAGCCAAGCATATTTACCAACTTATCCACGCACAGACAGCGCAGGGCAGCACCCTTACACACGCACAGACACGTGCTAGGTCTTGTTCATCCACCGACCTTGTTTAGTGTGACTAAACGTTGCCGGTAGTTTGCCTTGCCACTACGACGGAAGGCAGTCGTGACAAGAACCATCCATAAAGCTGGCGAGTTCCAAAGAGATGCCACGATGAAGCCGAGTTATAAGGGCCCATTCAGAGTCTGTTCACGTTTAGCGTGTTGGCTGGCGACAAGGTCTGGCGGGTGACGAGGTCTCCGCATGGCGGCCATGTGTCGCACTGACACAGTTGTGCTGCGAGTTACCTCACCTGCTCTTGTGGTGTTAGAACTTAGTTGTTCGCTCACTTGCTGTCGACATAAATATGGATGACCCTGCTACCGAAGACGCTAGGTCTTGACACCTCCACCCCCTCCTGCAAATTCCCAACATATCCTCCTCGGCACTGCTCAGATACACTCACAACGTCATATTATGACCCGAAAAAAAGGGAGACAAAGACAACAAAGGCAGCAAAGACAGCAAAGACAGAAAAGAGGAACAAACGCAAGTCTGGGTCTACGACAAGACAGGACCTGACCCATCAAAAACGGAATGGAGAAAGGTCGACGACAAGAAGGACGGCGAGGAAGGTAAGAAAGAAGAGAAGAAGTAAGCAGTACAGTACTACTTGCATCATATGAGTGGGGAGCAGGGCATCGCGAAGAAGTCGTGGTCCGATCTAGACTCGTTGCATTTGCTTAGTTTCTTCGCATAATCCTGGCGAATCCACGCAGCCCTTGAACCCAACACATATGCGTTGGAGAACAACGACGTGAAGCTAACCCGATTGCTTCTCAGTTGATGACTGCTTATCACGCTGTCAACTATACCGGTATTTGAGGTGTAGTTAGGACGCCGAAAAGAAGCCGGCAGATCTGTCTGTGGCTCACGAGAGTCGGGGAAGAAAGAAAAGTGCATCGACAAGAGCTCTACCACCTCCACCTCGTCCCCAAATTACTCACACCCCCATTGTAGCCGTACAGGATGAACGCGCCAACTCGGTAGTGCGGCGGAACTTTTGCGTGTTTGTCATCTCCGCAACCGTGCTGCGCTTGCCCGCCGTCACCGCAAGCATAGGGCTAGGTCGTGCGCATTGTGCAGCTTCATGGTGTTGCCATCAGGGTATGGTACGCACGTAGCCGCCGACGGTAGGTCTACGGGGAGCTGTGCTTCTTCGCTTCCGTCATCCGAGCCTAAGGAGTCCCAGTCCGCCCTTCGATCGTTGTGTCCAGCTGGTGTTTCTTCTCGTGGGCGTGGGTCGTGAAAACTGGTTCGGAGAAGAAATTCGAGGGGCCGTTCAATTGAAGAGGCAGTAGGCACCAGTACTCAGTTCACAGGGCTTGCAGCACACAGTTCCCATGGGGGGATGAGGAGGACAACACAGGCATGAAGGTCGTCTACCATCAATTGCTTCTCCGTTGTCCGGCATCAGAGCACCCCAGAGCCACACGCTGCTTCTAGTGGAAACGTGGTTGGTTACCAATCCCCCCCCCCCCCCCCATCCTTCTTCTGTTTCCATTTTCGTTTTCCGGTTCTGCCTGTCTCCAACAGCCACACACTGCCGGTCCTGCTGTTCAAGGGGTGTTGTTGAAACGATTGCATCCCGGAAGTCCGAAGTCCAGTAAAGATGACTAAGGAGTGGGTAACACTTGAGAGGCTCCACAACCCCATGCCCATTTTGGTTGAGTTTTCGGTTGCACAACTTAGTGGGGGAATGGTCAGATTGATCACAGACGACACATATCTTGAACATTCCTACTGTCCAGTTCAAGAAATCGTACGACTCCAGCTGGAGGGCTGCCATCATGTTGCCCCCGGAAGAAATCACTGTCCTTGAACGAGAGCGCGTCCACCCGCAGACACCGATCCCAGATGAGCAGACGCTGCTGTTGTCCATGCTGGACGCAACGACGGCCAACTTTGCGCTGACCAACGCCATCTGGTTGTTCGAGAGACCAAAGGGCATGAGTCTGTCTGCCGTTCCGAGCCATCTTCGCCAGACGCTCAGAGCCACGTTAAACGCCTACCCCCAGTGGTGCGGTCTCCTGAAGTCTGTCGCTGTCGTTGACACGGACCAAGTGCCCGAGGAAGCAAAGGGACTCCCGGTCCACGGTCGCCGATTTGGACGGGTGTATACCCAGTTCGGAGGCGCCGCCGACGTCGGCGTTGACTTTGTGACTGCCGCCAGCTCTCTCACTCTGGACGCGCTTTATACGAGTGCGAGGACAAAGACGCAGCCGCTCTGGGACCGCAAAGACGACCAGATTGCGCGCTTCACAAATCCATGTGATATCGCGCATGCTCTGCAGCCCGACGATCCCGATGCTACGACAGGCATCCGGAAACCCATCGTGGGCATCCAATGCACAACGCTGGCGTGTGGTGGCTTTGTTCTGGCCGCAAAGATTGCGCATCCGCTGGCAGACATTTCCAGTCTCGCCTGCTTTGTCAGCGATTGGGCAAGGGTGAGCCAAGCTGTCGTGGCCGGCTCTACACCACCTGTTCTCCGCCCCATATTTGAACCTGCCAGGTTGGACGAGGCAGCTGCTGGTGACATCAATGGCCAGCAGCCGGACCCTGCTGTTGTCAAACAGACGGAGATCTTGCCACTCCACAGATACGACTGGTGGGCACCGCCTGGCAGGCCGCCTGCGCCGTTCCTCAGCGAAGCAGAGGAGCCGTTGACCCTGACAGGCACTCCGATGCCTTGGACGGAATGGGATGCCGAAGCGCCTGTCTCCGGCTACACGATTCATCTCACCAAAGATCAGGTTGATGTCTTGTGGAAGGATGCCACCAAAGGCGCGGACACGGGAGGTGGACTCAGGATCAGCAAGCACGATGCTGTACTGGCCCATGTGTACTCGTGCATCATGCGGGCTCGTCAGCTTGCACATGACGCAGGACCCGTTCATTGTGATTTGGTCCTTGGTCTTCGCTCTGCCTTGAAGCTAGGCGCGTCCTTCATGGGGTCGCCCATCATTATGATGAACATTGAAATGCCTGGTACAGCGGCCTGTTTGGCAGAACAGGGAAAGCCCACGGGAGCATTGGCACCGATCGCCAAAAAGGTTCGGGAGACGATTACCACCATCAGCAGCCGGGACAACCTGTCGGCACATCTGCATACCGTGGCCTTCGAGAAGTCTCCGCAAAGAGTGTGGCAGGCTTTCCTCGGCCGGCGGCATATTCTGGTTACCACATGGGCGCGCGCAGGTCTGTACGATATCGACTTCGGACTGGGATCGGGCATCCGATATGTCGATGGCGTTATGCCAAATCTCGATGGAGTCGTACTCATCAAAGAGGCACCGCCCTCGTCTGGAGACTTCGTGTCGGGGTCCCGGCCGTCCTGGACTTCTGATGGCGTCGACATAGCTGTTCACATCGGGGTAGAGGACATGCAGAGACTCTTGAAGGACCCGTTGCTACTCCCCACCTGTTCATAGATATACCGGGCTGTCCTGTCGGTACGGGTGGCTGGAACATGAGATATATTATGCCAGATTCTGCAACAGAACTAGGGCCTGTCGTGCATGAGGAAAGCTTCTGTGAGGAGACGGGGACATTCGGGATTCCTTGACCGGTAACTGGTGGAGTGAAGTCTGTATATATTGAGATGTTTGAAAGCTTTCGCTCAGAACGTTCCATGCCTTCTTCCTGCGCAAGAAATACTTGTGGGAACCCGATCCTTAACTGTTGTACGTTTTAGCCGTCGTCCCGTCACACGTTCTATTTTGCGAATTTTATAAAATCTAAACTGACCATAGCGAATACCACAAAGCCAGAAGTAAAGTGTCGATTTTAAACAACAAGCAAAAGAGTTACGGCGTCGGTGGTTCGGTGGTAAACCTCCTCGGGGTGACTGCCTTAAGCGACAAGTCTGTGCTTCACGAAACGTCGCCTGGGGAAAGCCGTGTACAAATTTCAGGAAACTGTCAGGCGCGCGTGCTGCGACCTCTTATATTGTCCTATCTCGCAGGTATCACGTTCAATACATGCCTGCCTCGCCTCTACCACCGTCTTATTTCTTTTGCCGAGCTGCGGTAAGGCAGGGCGACCGCCCACGCTCGCCGCTTGCCGGCCTGTTACGTGCACGTTAGCTTTTGTCATGTACCATTGAAACAAGTCCTACACTGTTCATTTTTACGCCACCCTCCTAAGTCGCGTCTCGTTATGATCTTGCCAGTCTCACCCTCACCATCCGGGGCATAAAGAACGGCTGCACTGATGCGGTGACAAGAAGAAACAGTTATACTCTAGTGAATATGTCCATACGACGGATAAATCTAAGAACCCAAAAAACTACGTAACTATAATACAAACCAAACCTTCGTTACTCTTACACAAAATCCTTATTAACACTACCATCATCGCTCCCGTCCAAGTCTCTCCTTTATGTCCCTAACCTGTGCTTTAAGCACCCCGGCCTCCTCTAACCGGCCTTGTTCATAATACGTCGCGGCCAGGTTAGCCATACTGCCTAACGTATCCGGGTGCTCCTCTCCTAGCACCCTTTTCATCATCTCTGATACAAACACCCCTAATTCCTCTGCCTCCTCCAACCGGCCTTGTTTATAATACATCGTGGCCAAGTTGTGAATACTGACTAACGTATCCGGGTGCTCCTCTCCTAAGACCCTCCTCCTCGCTTCTACTACAACCACCCCTAATTCCTCTGCCTCCTCCAACCGGCCTTGTTTACAATACATCGTGGCCAAGTTTTGCATACTGCCTAACGTATACGGATGCTCCTCTCCTAATACCCTTTTCATCATCTCTGATACAAACACCCCTAATTCCTCTGCCTCCTCCAACCGGCCTTGTTTATAATACATCGTGGCCAAGTTGTGAATACTGACTAACGTATCCGGGTGCTCCTCTCCTAAGACCCTCCTCCTCGCTTCTACTACAACCACCTCTAATGCCTCTACCTCCTCCCACCGGCCTTGTTTATAATACGTCGTAGCCAAGTTTTGCATACTGCCTAACGTATCCGGGTGCTCCTCTCCTAAGACCCTCCTCATCGTTTCTACTGCAACCACCTTTAATGCCTCTGCCTCCTCCAACCGGCCTTGTTTATCATACGTCACGGCCAGGCCGTTAATACTGACTAACGTATCCGGGTGCTCCTCTCCTAGCACCCTCTTCTGCACGTCAACGATCTGCTCGTACATTTTTTCAGATTCCCGGTATCGTCCGCTATATCGAAGCATGGCTCCGTAGCTTTTTTGGAGGTGTAGCTGGTCGTCGGTATCCTGGTAGCCATCACTTATTGAAAGCGTGTAGTATGCGTGAGGCATAATCAGCTG
Source organism: Ophiostoma pallidulum (assembly GCA_019925425.1). NCBI lineage: Eukaryota > Fungi > Ascomycota > Sordariomycetes > Ophiostomatales > Ophiostomataceae > Ophiostoma > Ophiostoma pallidulum. The sequence goes on along the minus strand of JADHKO010000006.1, from coordinate 182,776 downwards.
CTGATCCGTCGGACTGTATTTGTATGCTTTGTCGAGGGTATATACCAGCCTTTTGATTGCCTTTCCCGTCCAACTGTGCAGCTGCCCTTCCATTCGGAGCCAGTTTCGGGTGGCAATGTGCACCAACCGGTGCATGTTGATTACCGTGCCTGTTCTCGGTTTGGTGACGAAGGAGTAGGCCTTCAGTGTCCCGATCGCGTCCGTCTCCTCCTTGGGCGATGACCCTGGTGGAAGAAGTAACTGTGGAATGTCTTTTGCATCCACACAAGCCATAAACGAGAGATAGTCCGCCGCGAGAGGATTGCGCTCCCGTATCTGCTTGAAGGAGACAAGCCATGTGGTGGCCACGGCGTTTTGCACGTTGTTGTATCGGTATTCGTCCTCGAAATCCTCGCTAAGCATGGCAATCTCATCCGTCTCTTGTTCGTCTAGGAGCTTCATGTACTCCTGAAAGGTGATTTCGTTCTTGTTGATGTAGGCTGTCGACTGGACAATGGCCAGCGGAAGGAAGGTCAGCCGAGCCAATAGCGCCAGTGTGTCTTCCGTGCTGTTCAGGAGATCACGGTCGATGAGATAGTTCCGGAGCAGCTCTCGACCACCGGCTTCGTCCATTTCAGACAGGTTGATCACGTTGTTGCCGGCAAGCGTGACAGCTGCCTTCCTGTCGCGTGTTGTAAAGATGATGCTTCCGTGTTCACTCTTGGGGAGATAGTCGACCAGACCGTTCGAGTTGGGCATGTCTTCCCGCAAGCGGATGTCGTCGACATTGTCAAAGACAACGAGCCACCGGCCCGCCTTGTCGCTGCTTAGGTACTCTTGGAGAAGCCTTTTCACGTCGACCTCGGCGTCGTCGCAACCAGGAAGCCCGAGTTTTTTCGTCGCAATGCGGTAGGCCTGCTCGATGCCCTCCGCACTCACAGCGGGTATCCAGAACACGTCGCAGTCCGGGAACTCTTCCTGTCGTTGGTAGACAAACTCGAGGGCAAGTTGCGTCTTTCCGACACCACCGAGCCCTGTGATCGCGACCTTCGCTGTCTTTAGCTTTGCCGAGAGGGTTTCGCGCATCTTTTTCATCTCACGCTCTCTGCTTGTAAAGGCAGTGTTTCGCTCGAAGGCTACCGTCCACGCACGCTTTTTTGCTGTACAGTTGTCAGGAAGTGGGCGTAAGAAGAAACGAAAGAAACTTGCGTCTGAAACGTACCTTTAGAGTCGTGTACACTGTCGTTGGCCTTCGCGGCGATCTCCTGTTTCAATCGCCAAAGTGCCTTGGCCTTCCCTTCGCCGTATAGAACTGGCATTGAAACATCAAAGACACCCAAAAGGGAATAGACCAAGTCTTCCTCAAGAGTGGTCGTCCGCGTCTCGGCCCATCGAAACCGTTCCTCGCTGCTGAAGCCGGAGAGGTCACCCTCCCGGAGAGCTAGAGTGCTGATCCCCGTCACTTCGTAGATCGCTTTCTCGAGGGACATCTTGTCTCCAAGCCGACGGCCATCCTTTGCAAAGAACTCAACCGACCTGGGGGCCAAGAGTTCTTGGAGCGTCCAGCCTCGGGTGAACCAGCGGCTCGATCGAAACTCCGCGTCCCATGCAGGCACAGACTGGTCATCGTGGTACTCGGCCGTGGCGACATCTGGCAGGTACACGTAACAGCGGGTCGCATTTTGGTACCAGCGAAACATGGAAATGATTGCCGACGACAGTTCGGTGTGGTTCGCTTTGTCTATGCAACACGTGTCTATCCAAAGGTAGCGCAGGCCATCGCGCTTCGCTTGTTCTGCGCAAAAGCGAATCTTGTCATAGCCGGGCTTGTTCTCCCCCGAGCCGCTCGTCAGATCACTGTAGGAAACCTCATCTGATGGGGGGCCCCATGTATGCGACAGAATAGCATACGCGGGTATGTCGCCAGGGAGGTGTTCCGTCAGGCTGATCGTGCCCTCGCGCAAATGTAGAAGGCGCATGGTCGCAACCGTGTTTCACGCATCGTGAGTTGGAGTCGAGATGCTGTTGAACTCGTTGTTGCTGTCGTCTTTCTGCTGGAACTGGAAATGAGAACTGGAAAAGAAAACAGCAAACAGGCTGGCTGAGCTGACGATGGAGGGGGGACGACGAAGGGAGGGGGAAAGAGGGGTTTCAGGCATACAATGTACGCATGAATGCTTCTTGTCATATTATTGGGTGATTTGAGCCGCCAGTTGACCAGCACCTCCACAGGGTGAGTAGGGGGAAAGGTCAGGGGAACTCGCTGTGCTGGCAGAAGACAGGCTGTTGGGGAATCTCGCAGCGAGCGGCTGATGCCCGCTGGGAGTTTGTGTTGTCGTTTTTTAGCCAAATCTGTCGGCGTATGTCGGGAAGCATGGAAATACCACTTGTCTTATTCAAACACAGCGAGCCCAGCCAATACAATCATAACGAGCGGCCTTCAGAGTTCATCGTGCGTCGAGAACCACAGAGCGTCGTCTTAGCCGCAAGGATGGTCGGTTGTCAGTGACTTTACCTGGATGGCAAGGCACAGGAGTACTCGAAAGGGCGCAAGCGATAAGTGGCTGTGTTGCTCGTTTCCTTCTTTGCACACGACAAATTCTTTGACTCGAAAGCGCGCCTTTTTTGTATCTGCCACCCTGCGTGATATCGTCTCCACACACGCAGGCAAGGCTGGGCACATTGTTGTCGACCATCGGGTACTATCGGGCACTTTCTCGCCGACACAGCCTGGGCCGCCGCCGTTCGTCGTACCGCTGCCAATGGGGAAGAACCACGGATCCTACGCAGCTATGATGGTGGAGCGGGGTGGCTGTGTCCTCCTCGCCTCGTCCAAGATCTTCACAAGTTGGGCTATGACGAGGGATGGGCGATGAAGCGTTGGGGGGCGGTCACAGGGCCCAGCCGTCTGGCTTAGAGACAAGGCAAAAACGAGGAGGGGTAAGAAGAAGAAGAAAAGAAACCCAAAGGATGGAGGAGGGGGTCTGCCCAACGGGTATGCCGAGCAGCACGCCGGTCTTGATCGGCGGGCGTTCCCTCACCGGTTCGTCAGAGAACGTTGCATAAATACAAACAGCACTTTTTTTTGTCTGCCCCAGCGGCACAGCGTCCTGCAAGTAGACACATTGCGACTGGGGCCTGGTCCAAGGGAGTTCCCACGGAACGAGAACAGCCACTCCCGACCAAGCCAGGGCGAGCCCGCTGTGGAAAGAGGGCGTCAGCAACGCTCGCAGAACGAGACTGCCGTCTTGTCTCTCTGCAACAGCTGGTGAAGGGCGAGCTTGTCAGATTGTTGCTTGGCAAACATGGAATCGTTCATTATTCTCGCCAGGCAGCAGCCAACAGCCAGAGCAAATGTTATTGTTTCGGTTTCTTGCCTTGAACTTTCAACAGCTTCTTGGTGTCTGAAAGACAGTCGAGGAACCGACCCGTGGATCGGCAACGGATGAAATACAAAAAAATCAAAACTCCCAAAAACAACAGCGAAGAGAGAAGAAGGAAATGGGAAAAGGAAAAGAAAAAAGAAATGCGTCGGCCGGGAATCGAACCCGGGGCCTGTCGAATTCGTATTCTGGCAACGACAGATTTTACCACTAAACCACCGACGCTGTGCGTGTAAGCCATGATGACGTTCTGATTCGCTCACGCGTTGTTGAAAAAAATCCTGCTAAATGCCCTTATGTACCCAATACGATGTTCCTTGTAGGTGGGCGGTGAGTTGTGGAGGGAGAGCGATACCATAGCAGACCAGCTGCCACTCCCCGACACCCACTACACGACAGTCTCTGCGCTCTTTGCCTTCCTCGAATGGCTTGACTATGACACGGACGCAGCAACAGTGGGCGCCGCGACGGCGAGCGGCTTTGCCGCGATCGATGAGGAGCTGAGCTGCAGACACGCGGCCGCAAGCTGCGGCTTTTCTTTTTTGCCAAAGAGGAGCTCCTTATCACTACCAAACCGACGGCATACCATGAGCGTCTCTACAGGCTTCTGTCGACGAGCATCGCTATAGGGCTTTCGCCCATGGGGTGTACACCAGCTAGCTCCCTTCAGGTGTGACGCGGTTTCCCACCGGGCTTCCCCCAGACATGCCCCAGGGCGAGGGCAACGGTGGAGGAAGGCCCGTCGTGCGGAGTAACGGGAGCTTGTGGCCGACGATCGTCACCGAAGCCTGCACACGCAATCCCTGCAGTCGTTGCGGCTGACGATGCAGTTTTGGTTTTCCCGCTCCAACCGTGCCGTGAAAATCGGTAATCGGTCTCATCGCGGAAGCGGACCCGACGGGCTGCACCCAGAAACACATCTGCGTCGAGCAATGGCAGGAGCACTACGACGGCCACGGCACGGCACGCCGCGGCGCAACGTCGCCCCGCGCTTCTGCCGTGGCGGCCGGGCTGCGACCAGTCTGTTTTCAGACCGTCAATGTCGTTTGGTTGTCGCCGATGCCCTACGATGAGGCCATCCAAGCGCAGCAGCTCGACCCTCAGTCGTTTAGTGTGGCCAGGCGCCCATTACGGCTTACATTCGACCGGCTCTTTATTCGACGGCCTGTTACACCAGCGGACACGATGTGCTGCTGGAGGACGACACGCTTCGCTGGTATGCGATGCTGTTTTGGACCCAGTGACGGAGTGCTTGTTCGCGCCGTGTGGCACGTCTTCCAGCGGGGAAAAAGCACCCTCTGATGTCGAAAATTTTCTTCTTTGTCCTGCCGTGGAACAAGACGGCATTGCCTCGACGTCCTGTTTCCCATGCTTGCACTGGCAAAGGGGGCGGTGCCCGCCGAAGTGCCCTTTTGCTAAGCATTCTAAAACACGGGGGCCGAAAAGGCTCCTGAGGGGCACCGCATGCGCCAGACCCTTGCACAGGGAGAGAATGGGTCTGGTCTTGCAAGGCCGGGGGACCTCGGCTCACGAGAAGAGCTGTTCCTGCCACTGGTGCCTTTGTCGTTGCAGCGACAGGCATGCAACAGGGCGCCTGTACGAGGCACGACGCCGACGCAGAAGCCATGCGTTCGACGAGACGTCTTTTGGCAAGCAAGGAGTCTGGTCCGTCGTGGTGCCATTCTCCGAAACAAAAGTCTTTATCCCGCGCAGCGACGTTCAAGACACCGTCGTCGCGTGTCCCGCAACGTTGCCAATGCCTGGACGATTTTACTGCGTCTGTACGGCTGTCTTCGCTCTGGGGCTGCCGGTACAGTGCTGCAGCAGAATAAAACGCCCCCGTTCTGTCTCTACATACTCTGGAGTGTCTGCAAGACGAAGATGCCCGTGAGGCAGTGACGGAGGCTGATCGTCTGTGGACACAAGCGTCCCGTCAGCGCCAGGGACGCGAGAAGGGTCGGGGGAAGATCCTCAACCGCGCTGCCACAGCTGCTCACCGCACCATGAGCACGACTAGGCCTATTTGTCTTGACCGGACCGGCTGTATTGCTGTGGCGTGTGCGCTCTTGGGTTATGAAAAGAAGAAAGCGGGCCCCAGAGAAGGCAGGACGAGCGAGCTATATATAGGCAACAGAAGCATTGGTAGATGAGGTCTCGCAAACGAGGTCATACAGACGGCGCCGGGCATCAAACGTGGGAGCTGGGAGGTCATCAGCGGTGACAATGTTTTGCGGGTGTCGGAGGGAACAGCAACCCGGCCATGCAATACGTCTTCGGCGGCGACGCGGGCGGCCACTTCCTGCGCAGAACAGGCCAGTTTGGCGTGTTTCCCTTGTCAAACGCTGATGCCGAGGCCAGTGGTAGAGAAGGAGTGGTCCAAGTTGGAACCTGAGGATGCGGATAAACATACCTCGAAGCGAGAGTTGTTTATGACGTTTGGGCTGCTTAGTATAAGTCGACAAAAAGAAGTTGGAATATATAATAGATTAAAAGGAGATGAAGACAAAGCCAAGTCACATAACAACACAAAAGGTTACAGCACTAGGTGCCTTTTCAAAGCCATGCTTTCTGTAAAAGATAAAAGGGCTCACAGTCCATACATTGCCATTTCTCGTAGCGGACTCCCGACAAAGTCACGGGCTTTCGACTCGGCGTGCGAGTTTGGATGTCCTGCTTGGCAATGGTGTCATTTGTTCTGGTAAGGAAGCACCGATCAAAGCCCAAAATCATTATGGGAAAGAAAGAACGGTCAGGTCATGTGCCATGTTCTTGATAAAGGAGGAGCGATTGGGGCTCGCTGGCAAGAAGCGAGGAAGGAACGCGAATAGGGGCTTGCTGACAACAAGCGAGGAAGGAACGCGACGGCATTATAGGAAAGAAAGAACGGTCAGGTCTTGTGCCATGTTCTTAATAAAG